>APFE031630010.1:0-12634 GCA_000404065.3 Pinus taeda | reverse complement strand
TCTGATTAGCTGCTCATCATCAATTAAAATCAAATCATCAATATATAAGACAATAATGAGCCATTTATCTTCTACCAAGATGTGATAGAGGTTTTCATCTACCTCACTTTTGGTTAAGCCCAAACTGGTGAGATAGCTATCAATCTTGGTGTACGAAGCATGGGCTGCTTGTTTGAGATCGTACAACGCTCGCTTGAGCCTTCATAAATGAGACTCTTGATCAAAATTATCAAAGCCCTTTGGTTGCTCGATGTACACCTCCTCCTCAATAACTCTATTGAGGAATATTGTTTTTACATCCATCTGGTGGATCTTCCACCCCATCTGTGTAGCCAGAGCAAGAATTGATCTAATGGATGAGTACCTTGCTATAGGAGAAAAGATATCCTCATAGTCAATTCCCTTAACTTGAGAATACCCCTTGGCCACAAATTTGGCCTTGTACTTCTCTATGCTTCCATTTGTTGCATGCTAACCCTTGAAGATCCATCTCAAACCCTCAATTAATTTATCTATTAGTCTTGGGACCATTTCCAAAACATTGTACTCTACAATGGATTCTTATTCCTCCATGTAGAAGAGGAAACTTAGTCGCTGGAATTAAATCATAGCAGACACAATTACACTTGTAAAATGTATATATTTTATTCAATATTCAAAAATGATGATTACAATCCCTCATACAGTATGCCTAAATAGGCAGTGACTAGTCATGAGGTTGATTGGTCATGACTTTTGACCATAAGCCTTTTCATAACTAACATTAATAAAATTATTAATTAATTAATTATTCATAACATTGCCCCACGCTTAAAAGTTTCTTTGTCCTTAAAGCAAGGGTAGCAAGGAGTACTGTTGTCGGAACTTCTCATTTTTCCATGAGGAGTCTTCTTTTGGGAGTTTTTCCACTTGATCAAGTATTCTCTTATAGTTTTGGAACGAAGAATCTTCTCTCTAGTTGCAAGGATACCTTCAGGTTCTAAGAAATTCCTTCCTTCTTCATCTACTTCGGGTATCTCAGTTTGAGATTATTGGTTTTGACCTAGTACTTTTTTGAGACATGAAACATGGAATACGTTGTGGATTCGACAGTTATCTAGTAGTTTCAATCCATAAGAAACATCATTTATTTTCTTAATTATCTGGAAAAGGTGCATAGAGTTTTGGAGCTAACTTGTTCTTTCCTTATTGTTTCAAGGACAACTGCTTGTAAGGTTCTAGTCTTATGAAGACGCAGTCTCCTTCTTCAAATTATCGTTCTAAACGTTGTTGGTCAGCTTGTTGCTTCATTTGATTTCTGGCAGTTGCTAGGTTTTCCTTTAATATCTAGATAATCTTTTGACTTTCTTCCAAATGGTTCTTCACAACTTGAACTTAATGTCATTTAATGCAAAATCTTTCTATCTCTGGGGTTCATAACTATACAGGGCCTGGAAAGGGGTCATTTTGGTTGAGGTATGATAGGTAGTATTGTACCACCATTCTGCTAAATGCAACCATTATGACCATTTTCTTTGCTTATCTGATATGAAGCATCGTAGGTATGTTTCTAAACACTTATTTACTATTTATGTTTAACCATCTATTTGCGGGTGGTAGGATGAACTCATGTTAAGGGTTATTCCAGCTTGGTTACATAAGTCTTTCCAGAAATTTCCCTTAAATCTTACATCTCTATCACTAACGATGACTTTAGGTAGACCATGTAGCTTGTAGATGTTTTTGTAAAAGACCTCTGCAATTTGCTTGGTTAAGTTTGTTTTCTTGACTGCCATAAAGTGTGCATATCTAGTGAGCCTGTCTAATACAAGGAATATCTTATCCTTACCATCAAACATGGGTAAATTGTCGATGAAATCCATTGAAATTTCTTTCCATTTTCGATTTGGAACATGTAAGGGACGTAATAATCCAAGAGTTGAGACATTTTCGCTTTTGCTTCTTTAACATATGTCACATTCAGTGACGTATTTATGAATCTCTTTACTCATTCCATTCTAGTAGAATGACTAATGTGTGTTGTAGTATGTCTTAAAGGACCCAACGTGCCCAACTGCAAGGGAATTGTGTGATTCCTTTATCACTTTTAATTTAAACTTTGATGAAGGACTTAAGTAAATTCTACCCTTATACCATAGTATATAATTCTTCCATTCAAAATTAAGGTGTTGACTGATGTTTTTGATTATCGAGCAAGAGTCTGGTTCCTTGGCATATTCAACTAGGATCTCGTCCAACCAATCAGGAACCACCACCAAAGTGGCACATGTTGTGGTGTCTTCATATTTACGTGAAAGAGTGTCAACAACCACATTGTCCTTTCTCCCTTTGTGCAAGGTTTCCATGTCAAATGTTGCAAGTTTCTCTATCCACTTATGTTGTTTTGTAGATATTTTTTTTGTTGTAATGGGAACTAAAGACTATTATGATCAGTGTAGATTGAAAACTTGCTCCCTAATAAGTATTGACGCCACTTTCTTGGTGCATGAATAATGGCCAACGTCTCCTTGTGGTAGGTAGACTTCAATCTTTCCCTTTTATTAATTTTTCGACTTTCATAAGTTATGGGGCAAGTGTCTTGCATTATCACTGCACCAGTCCCAAACCCTGAGGCATCACACTCTACCATAAAAGTTTTGGAGAAATCAGGGGTTACCAAAACTAGAGTAGATGGCATTATCTCTTTTAAGGATTCAAAGCATTTTTCTGCTTTATTATCCCATTGAAAAGAATTTTTATTTAGTAAATTCATTAAAGGAGCAGTCTCATGTGCGTAATTCTTTATGAATCTTCTATAGTATCTAGTTAATCCAAGGAATCACTTAAGTTTGGATATATTCTTTGGTTTGGGCCACTCTTTAATTGCTTTAATTTTGTCCAGATCCACTTTGATTCCTTCTTTGGATATGATGTGTCCCAGATATTTGACTTCCTTCTGACCAAAAGTACATTTTGATAATTTTGCATAAAATTGATTTTTCTCCAATACGAAAAGTACTTCTTCTAGATGATTGAGGTGCTCCTTCCATGTTTTGTTGTAGATGAGGATATCATCAAAGAAAACCAATACAAATTTTCGAATTATGGGCAGAAGAGTTCATTCATAGTTGCCTGGAAAGTGGCTGGTGCATTTGTTAGACCAAATGGCATTGTGGAACCTGGTCTACACGGGAGTTGCCCCGCCAAAGTGGTCTACACGGAAGTTGCCCCGTCAAAGTGGAAAAGGAAAACCCAGAAACTCATAGTGCCCTTCATGAGTTTTGAACGCAGTCTTCTCGACATTTTCTAATCTTACTTGAATTTGATAATAGCCTGACCTCAAATCTAATTTTGAAAAATATTATGCGCCATGGAGTTCATCCAACATCTCATCAATAAATGGAATGGTAAATTTGTGTTTAATTGTAATCTTGTCTATTCCTCGATAATCTATACACAACTGGAAGGATCCATCTTTCTTTCAGACTAACACTACCAGTTTTGCATATGGACTTCTACTTTTCATAATGACTCCACATTTTAGCAAATCTTGTATTAGCCTTTCTATCTTTGTTTTATGATGATGGGGATAGCGATATGGCTTGACATTTACAAGTGTCGAATTTGGTTTAACTTCAATGATGTGTTCGATCTTTCTTTCAGGAGGTAATTTCATCGTCAATTCCGGAAATACTTTGTCATATTTATGGATTAGGGATGTAACTTCAAATTGTTGGTGAGTCCCTTCCATAAATAACAATTCTAATTGTTGGCATTGTACGATGAATTTCGGTGCTCCTTTGCAATTAAGCTTCTTCATTTGCTAAGTAGAAATGATTTGGGTAGGAGGGGCTTGGAATCCGAACAACTTATACTTTCTTCCATCCATTTTGAACTTAATGAATTGTTTTTGGTGATTCGTAGAGTACGTACCTAACATTTGTAACCATTGTACTCCCAAGATGACATCTACACCTCCCAAGGGAACTAAATAAAAACTAGACTTTATTTCATATTCGTTTAGTTGCTTTTTGACTTTATGGCACTTCCCTACACCATCTATCCTTTTCCCATCTGCCACCATAAATTTTAAATCTGCTACGGGATAGGCAAAAATGTTTATCCTTTTTGCGATATTGACATCTATAAAATTGTGTGTGGTCCCTGAATCTATTAACACAATAACATTTTGTTTCGTGATATGACCCTTTAGCTTTAATGGGTGTGGCTGGGCTATCCCTATGATAGTTGCCAGCGAAATTCTCAATTTTTTTCTTTATCTAGATCTAGATTAGGAGTCTTGTTTTTTTTGTTAGTTTCTTTATTGGAGTCACTATCTAAAGATTCCTCTTCTTGTTCTACTTTGTAGTTGTAGAGTTTTTGTGTAGTGCCTTTGTGTCCCGGAAAATTTTTGTCTTCGCATGTCCAACATTTGCCATCCTTTTTCTTTTTGAGATTTGATTGTTGTTTTCCTCCTTCTTGCAACAGGGGTGGAATGTACTTATCGATGGTTTTTGAAGAAAACTTACTTGACTTTCCTTTTGAGTATTTTCTTTCTTTTTCACTACTGGCAAATGGTGTTTTATGCAATTTATATTTTCGTTCAATAATTATTGTTGCATGTCTAGCTTCTTTAATGGTTTTGGGTTTATACAATTTTAATTATGCTCGGATATACTCTTTAAGCCCACATCTATACATTTTTAGAAGCTCTTTGTCATAAAATCCCCTTTGTCTTACAGTTAATACTTCCCACTTGTGGGTGTATTCACTTACAAACCCTTTTTGTTTGAGATGAACAAATTTTTCGTAGAGGTCATCTTCTTCTTCGCCATGGAATATTTTTAGCAGTGCATCCGCAATTTTTTCCAAATAAATGAATATGCCTCGCATTTGTTTGACCACCATAAGAACCAATCATATGCTTCAACTTGTAGGTTGTTAGGTGTAGTCATAATTTTTTCTTGTTCATTAATTGGCGGGTTTTACTAAAAAAATTGCCTCCATTTTGTTGACCCAAAGAATGACGCCTCTGTGATCTTGTTGTCGCTGTGACAAACACCCTCCAAAATTTTGCCTACACTTAAATTTTGGAGCCTACTGTGGATCTTGTGATCGGTTGTTCCGTATTCATTTCTTGGTCAGTTGATGTTTTTGGGCTCCCTTCTTGGATTGGAAGTGTTGAAGTCACTTGCTCACACATGCTCAACCCGTAACAAGTGCATGAACACATTATTTTACGCAAGATTGAACGAACATAGCATGGTCCATCAAGATTGTGCCTATGTGATTTCCAATGCGCACTGACATCGACAATGTCTCACTTCTCGCTGCATCTGTATTTCTAATAAGATGAGTTTTGCAAACTGTCGCTTCTGTGAACCTTTGTTTTTGCAAGTGTTGGTTTCATGTTTTTGGTTGTTGCTTTCACTGGATTTCACTCTAATTAGTGTCATTTTCATGTTATATTTTCTCTAGCATGTGTTACTTTCACTGTCATTCACATATTACAAGTGTCGTTCGCACTATAATAATCGTCATATTTTCGCATGTTGAGTGTCACACGATGTAGATAAGCATGTTTTGGTTGTTTCAAGAGGTTATCTATGTGAAAATTAGTTGATCTTACCATCTAGACATTTGTCGCACTCATTTCCAAAGTTTTAAGCATTGTCACACAAGTGTCATAATTGTTGTCATAAAGTGTATTTTTTAGTGTCGCACTTGTCGTAAGTTGTGGGAACGGTTGTCGCATTAAGGGAAATATGTGTTCATTTGTTCTAGACCATCTACATTATGTCGTCAAGTGTATAAGTGTGCGATCACAATCAATTCCTATCACTGTTCACATCAGTTTCATTGATCCCACACTTAGCTAAAATTTTTAAAATTCCTAGCAACTTAGCCTCATTTGGCCTTCATGAATTGCGCATTCCGCAGTCCCAGCCCTCAAGCTGCAACCTTGTCTCTTGAAATTGCGCAATGCACAATTATTGTCTCCCATGACTATGCATTACGTAGTTTGAGTGCTCAAGCCTGAGCCTTGGCCTCTAAAATTGTGTAATTCATCCCTCCAGCTTAGCCCCAACTATGGATTGCACAATCTATGAGCTCAAGTTTAAATATTGCGTGATTATGTAATCATCAAGCCTCCTCTACCTCCCAGAATTGCATAGTTTCCTAAAGTTTTGCAAAATCCCTAAGCCTGGCTCATTGACTCCCAAAACTGTGCAATCTCTCTATCTTGCCCAGTCAGTACTGCGCATTGCACAGTCTCAAGGCTCAAGCCTCAACCCTAAGCTCTTGAACTGTGCAATTGTGTAATCACCTGGGCCCCTCTTGTAACACTCTCCTCCCACATCTACCCAAGTAACTGACCAACTGGGGTAAACATGTGACAAGAGGCTACTATGATTGGATTCAAACTCCTTGGTGACATTAAGGAAATGGAATTGACAAAAACACATCATACAAACTTTCCACATTAGCTACACGACCCTTGAGAACCATCCAAACACTTATGGTAATCAACCCCTGGGTCCCACTGAGGTTTTAGACCTCTTGACCTCTGGACGCTCCCATGCTATGGGCCTAACAACATCTAGGAGGCTCTAGACGCTCTCATGAAAAGCCATGCCAGCGTCCAATGATTATTTTTCTCGGTGTTGTGCCATCTTCCCTGGGATTTGAGGCACTTTTTCAGGCCCAAAGCCTAGGTCACTGCCTAGAATTGAATGACACCTTCATAATAAAAAGTTAACAAGGAAACAATGAAGCAAATGAAAATATTTGACCAATCCCTTCACTGGACCCCTACTATCCATGACAGGAATTTTGTCAAACATATCACGAATATGTAATCTACAAGTGTAAATAACATATATAAGCATATGGGTCTCATACTTAGTTGATAATCGCTAAGAAGCATTGATGCCTCAACACATTAGTTGTCATTTCATCCATTAGGTCATAGATACATTGTTCATTCATTTACAAGTAAAAACATGATGAGAGCCATACATAGCTACTGCCATAAAACATATACATAAACAACATAATAGTAACATAAATACCAAGGAAATCACATCCATATAATCCACATATAAACCAGTATAATACTCATAGAAATATAAGGATAAATAACCTCATATTGATGAGGCAAATGCAAACCCGAGATGGGACTTCCACATTCCACCCAACCGTAGAATGGCTGAGCCAAATCTCTCTTCAGCCATTCACCCCCATGCCATATTCCAGGCATGAATGTGGGATTTCATATAACACATCAATCCAAAACCATCTAGGGCTTCCAGAGGCCAACCACCTCAACCCATCAAACAATGATTCCAGCTCACAGTCGGACATCACAAAACCATCACTATATTGGTCTCTATCCAAGCCTTCCAGGACTAGTAACTCAGTCGTCGGGCTTCTAGAGCGTTTGTCCAACTAGGGCTTCTAGGACTAGCAACTCAACCCACCAAGGGCTTCCAGAGTGTTTGTCTAACCAATTCTTCTAGGACTAGTAACTCAACCCAAGCCATTACAGGTCTTCCAGAGCATTTTTCCAACCAGGCCTTCCAGGAACTAATAAATCAACCCAAGCTAAAGGAAACATGAGAACCAACCAAAACAAAATAAGGAAATAAACCCAGAATCTCCATGGCTATCCGGAAATGGCAAGGCTAGGCAATCCACTGTCAATCCAAACAATCCTCCATGCCAGTGACAGATCATGACCAATAATCCACATGCATATTCCATGCATGCAAAACTAGTGAGGAAAACATACATGCAACTCGGTACCTAGAAGTAAAATTTGTTGTAGTTGTTGATCTCGATGTCCTTTTGTACTTTCCTACTCTTCCTTTGCCTTCTTGCTCCAAAATCCAAGTACGCCACACTCTCCAAGAGTGCTCCATGAAAACTCTAAGTATTCAAGAGTATGAGAGACAGAGAATAATAAGAGAGCTCCAAAACTAAATTGACAAAATCCTCTGTACTGATGCTCAGAAGCCTTTTTATGAATGAGGCCTCTATTTTCTTCATTTTCCTCCTCACATTCAATATGTGACCTTTCACCTCCCTTTTCTCCTAATTTCCATTATTTTCATAAATAAATGTGCTAAAATTCCATTTTTCCTTTCCAAATCCTTATCCATTTCCTTAGCCATACTAACTAAAATGAACACCCACACTAGGATGTCTCACCCAATATCCAATTTGGAATAAGTGTCCCATAAACCATGGTTATTATTTTGACTTTATTACTTTTATTACATGGAATTTTGGCCAAGGTTGTTACAGAACCCTCCCCCTTGGGAGAACACCGTCCTCGGTATTCAAAAACACTTATAACCACAAAACTATTGTAAGACACATATACAGTTGATGGAGCTTTATAACTTAACTCGATGCAGTATTTACAATGATCAACCTGCTGAGAAGCAACCCAACAAGAAAACATAACAAACATAACATCATAATGACATGACACCTGTACCGCTTATTGTATATTTATAACATAGTTCATGGTGGTATTTACATCCATATACATATGTACATATACCAAAAATCATCAAAACATGTACCAAAACATATACCAAAACACCATACCAAAACTGCTTTGCCTCAATCGACAAACAATGAAGGATACATAACCCGCATCTGATCCACCATCTCCCATGTAGCTTCATCGAGCCCAAAAGTGCTTCCATTGCACCTTAACCTACTCGATTGCTAGGTTCCAAAGCATGAACACCTTTTTCTACAATATACATTGAGGCTTCGGCTAGAATTCTCCATTTGGTTCCACATGCAATACAAACCAGTCAATCACATGATCAACATCTTTAACATACTTCTTAAGCAATGGCACATGGAAAACATCATGGACTTCCATTGTCAGAGGCAATTCAATTCGATAGGCTAATGGCCCAATCCTCTCAATAATACTAAAGGGTCCACAAAATCGTGGTTCTAGCTTGGCACATGATCCAATCCGCAAGGAGCTCTTCTTCGGTTTGATGTGTAAGTACACTTGTTCCCCAATCTGGAACTCCTTGAACAACCTATTCCGATCTGCATAGATCTTCTACCTATCCTATGCTACCTTTAAATTCTTCTTTATAACTTGCATCTCATGTTTCATGTCTGCCAACACATCTGGTCCAATAAACACCATGTTAACTAGATCACTCCAACTAATGGGAGTATTGCAACTCCACCCATACAATGCCTCAAACATACTCATCTTCAAATATTCCTGATACCCATTGTTGTAAATTAACTCTACCAGTGGAAGATACTCTTTCCACTTTCATTGTTGATGCATCACATACATCCTAAACATGTCCTCCAATATCCTGTTGACCCTCTCTATCTGTTCATCTTTATATGGATGATAAGGTGTACTGAAGGCCAACTCTATGTCCAAACCTACAAAAAACTCCTTCCAAATCTTGGAAGTGAACTTTGCATCCCTGTTTGACACAATAGTCTTCGAAACACCACGCAATCTGACCATATCTCTGATGAATACCTGTGCTACATCGCTAGATGAGAATGTAGACTTCATTGGAATGAAGTGTGCAACATTTGTCAACATGTCCACAACAACCATGATGGAATCATGTTGTTTCACTGTCCTTGGCAAACCTGTGATGAAGTCCATGGAAATGACCTCCAATTTCTATTCTATAATCACAATCGACTGTAGCAGTCCACCTCAATGCTTACACTCTGCCTTCACACACTGACAATCGAAACACCTAGCCACATACTCTGCTACATCCTTCTTCAGATTTAGCCAATAATAAAACTTCTTTACTGTGATCAATGTCTTTTGATAACCTGGGTGACCTGAATATGGTTTCACATGAAACTCTCTCAAGAACACCTTCTTGAGTTCACTGTTATCTGGCACATATATCGTGTCTCTAAATCTAACCATTCTATTTGTTGTAAGAGAATAATCCACATCCTATGCACCTATACCTGTACCTATACATGTACCACCACATGTACTTGTACTACTACATGTACCTATACATGTACCACCACTTGTACTTGTACTACTACATGTACCTGTACCTATACTCAGCTGCAACCTGTGCATAATCTCCATATACCCGACATCCTACTGACCTACCTGCAAGATCCTATCATGTAAGTCTGTCCCATAGGAGCTCATAGCTTCTAAGTATTTTACATGTATCCACTTGCTAAGAGCATCTGCCATCTTGTTCTCTTTACCTTTGATATATATGTTGGGTCTTGAAAATGTCATTCATTTCCATTACACTTTCATTATTATGTCCATTATATCACCTTCATTTCACCTCCATTTCATTACTATAGCACCACATTCATCCCACTTTCATTATCATTGGGTCACATTTATGTTTTTCCAATCTTTATTAATTCTAAGCCTTTTTAAGTGAATTTATGGTTAAAAATTAGAAAATAAGGTGCATATGCTTATACCTAACAAATGGGTTGAGATTGTTGACATGTGTAGGTTGAAAGGAGGCTTCTATAAGACCCTTATGTGGCACTCTAAGGCCAAATTCGAATTTGAAGTGGAAGAATCATGGGATCATGAGGATATGTGTCACATCTCCTAATTGTATTGTAACTCTAAGAAGACATGTGTCTTATCAGTTCCTATTTTGATTAGGACTCTAGAGGTAGAGGGAGAGATTCATGGACTCTCATTAATGAGATGGCTTCTCATCTTTTTGTATAAATAGGAGACCTATCTCCTTAATTTGTTAGTTCTTTTAGCTTGGAGTTTGTAGTTCTTCCTTGCTGGCTTTTGAAAGCTTTAGAGAGCTTTGTTGTACTTTGTAATTTTCAAGAATTTGAATAAAGCTTTGATGTTCTCAACATGGAAAGAGATGTGAAGTACATGTCATGGAGCATATTAGAATGTAAGGTAGAGTATGGATTTCAGAGATCTGTGGCTTGAATCTTTTGAATAATTGACCGGAGAATCCACAGTTTTATCATTTTTGAACCAACGTTTCAAATCCCAAGTGGGATCCATCTTCAGGATGAGAGAATGATGATGACAGAAGAGCAACGGAGAAGTAATAAATAGTGATGAGACATTTAGGAATAACAAACATGTCGGCTAAATTAATAATTTTATTTATTTTTTATTTATTTTAATTATTACTTATTTTATTATTACTTATTTAATTTATTAATTTATTATTATTTTAATTATAAAATAATTCCTCAATATATTAATTAAATTATTATTAATATATTAATTATATTATGATTATTAATATATTAATATATTAATTATAATATTTTATAATATTCTATTAATAATATTTATTAATATTTGATTTGTTTTAATATATAATATTAATTCTAAAGGTGAGATTAATGATATACCTAGGGAAAAAGAATTCTAAAAAGAAATAGCTTTTAACCTAGGGAATATTAATACCAAAAGGAAAATAAAATCTAGGGTTAGAATGTTCTAGAATTTTATCAAAATCCTATACCTAGATCTTAAATGAAAACAAAGACAAAAGACACAAGAAAGGAGAGGGATAACTTACCTGCTTGAGGCCTTTACCTACTACCAGGGGAAGTTCTTGCGCTTTTTATTTCCTTGATCAAGGGAAGCCAGCTCCCGCTAATCTCCACGCCATTATCTCTGTTCAGATTATGAGGATGTTTGATGATTTCAAGTGCTTCTCTGATCTTTCGTCTCTGATGTTGCTCTTCCCTAGCAATAATTGATGTGCTTTCCAGACAGATATGGTGTTTTGTTTTTAAGGAGTGCTCTGCCAGGGCTGAAGTACGCGATCTTTCGTTCTTAATATCCGCGCCATGTTCTTTGAGTCTTGTCTGGAGGGAGCGACCTGTTTCACCAATGTAGCATTGTCCACAGGAACACTCTATCTTATACACTCCTTTAAGTTGCTGCTTGTCGATATCATCTTTAACGGACCTCAAACTTTGTCTGATAGTACCTGGGGCAGTGTTTGATGATTTCAAGCGCTTCTCCGATCTTTCGTCTCTGATGTTGCTCTTCCCTAGCAATAATTGATGCGCTTTCCAGACAGATATGGTGTTTTGTTTTTAAGGAGTGCTCTGCCAGGGCTGAAGTACACAATCTTTCGTTCTTAATATCCGCGCCATGTTCTTTGAGTCTTCTCTGGAGGGAGCGACCTGTTTCACCAATGATTTCAAGCGCTTCTCTGATCTTTCGTCTCTGATGTTGCTCTTCCCTAGCAATAATTGATGCGCTTTCCAGACAGATATGGTGTTTTGTTTTTAAGGAGTGCTCTGCCAGGGCTGAAGGGGTCCCCCTTAGACCAATAGTTAATACTATTGGTTCCCCTACCTATGAGCTTGCGAAATATGTTTCAAAAATTCTCAAGCCCCTTGTTGGAAACACTGATTCCTTCATCAAGGACTCCCAAGACTTTGTGAACCTTATTAAGAATGGAAAATTGGAACATGATGATATCCTTGTAAGCTTTGACGTGGTATCCTTATTCACTAAGATCCCTCTTGATGAAGCCATTCAGGTTATAAAAGAAGTTGCTGATCCGGGGACTGCAAAGCTGGCTGAGATCTGCCTAAGGTCGACTGTGTTCACCTTCCAAGGAGTATTTTATGAACAGACATC
>APFE031630005.1:0-21340 GCA_000404065.3 Pinus taeda | reverse complement strand
TGTTGCTTTTAATTTTGAGGCTATACGTTATAAAACGCTTCTCGATTTGCTCAATATTTCTCCAGGATTCTCTAAAGATGCTACAACAAAAAACGTCACATCCATATAAGATAACCGAAGTGACTAAAGTTTCAAAGAGGAACTTCTTTCTATCCCACATTATGAGGTTTGTTGTTTTACAATTATTTTCAAGACTAAAATAATTTTTCCATCCCACAATAATCCTTTTCTCAATGCTATAGTTCCAGTTTAGCTTGTGATGAATATCAATTCCTAGGTCTTGTAGGAAGACACTTCCTCCAAGTTACTAATGTCAGACATAAAATTAGCATAAGCGTCCTTCTTGGATTTGATAATCACAACTTTTGTATTGTCAATGTTAGCAATCATACCCATGGTAGAGCAGAAATCCTTAAGAAGTATAAGTTGCTTATCAAGATCAGATGGGCACCTTGCGAGAAAAACAATATCATCAGTGTAGAGAAGAAGGATGATGACTATCCCAGATAAGATCGTGCCAGCGCATCCTACTTCCTCTAAACAACCCTCTAACTTGTCGATGTAAATGCCAAATAGGGTAGGGGAGAGGGGGCAACCTCAAAATCCAAAAGCATTTTATTATTAATTATTTGAATATTTTAAAGTAAATTTATGATAGCTTAGACATTTTTTTAATATGTTTTTAGTAATAAATTTAACACTTAATTTTTTTATTATATTTATGTGGTTTAATAAATAATTTTTGATAAATTATAAGAAATAAACATTAATTATTATACATAAAAAAAAAAATGATTTTGATCTATCTTATTAATGTTTTTTCCTCTTATTATTATAAGATTTAGATCCACAAAATATTCAAAAATATTAGTTTATCTAAATTTAAACAAGGTTTCAATGAATTAAGCAAAGTCTTTCAGTAGAAATCACATAAGCGAAATTTTTTTGGCCGAGGCCATCAATAAGTAATTTTTATTTCCATTTCCATTCTTGGTTCTTTTTAAGTTAGTAAGCAATGATAATTTTACAATATGGAGGATTCAATCTAGGCACTCGATTAAACAAAGATAGTGAATTGAAACTGCTAATTTGAATAAAATAAAATATTTATTAAAAAGTGGATGGATTAGAATATTCAATTTAAAAATAAGATTAAAAATCCCAAAAAATTAGATTGGGCCAATTTATAAAAAAAAGGTAATAAGTGAAGGTCAACTAAAATAATTGATAAAATAAATAATATCAAGGTTAAAGCTTAAAGTTACCAATTAATATAGCCGTAGTCTAAAAATTATGCTTTTTTTTCGTGAAAGTTACGGAAATCCTCGCCATATTTTTCAAAAATCCAATTTTTGTAAAGTTAAGTAAATGTTGTCAAAATTCTTAATTTTAGGTGTCCTAGACATTTTTGATGGTTCTGAATCCATTTTCACCATCAAAAACATGATTCAAACACTACATCTACATGATTTTTTAATAGTCGGGAAATTGCTCTACCTACAAAAACAATTCCTAAAAATAACTCGTAACAAATTGGTACAATGAACCACCTTAAAAAGACACCTATTTAAGTTACAATATCTTAACCAGAATAAGTGAATGTCTAAAAGTCTTCCAATTTTCTTGTGATTTTGAAACCCGCCTTTATCTTAACTAGACTCGATGAATGTCCAAAAGTCTTCCAAATTTTTTATGATTTTGAAACACGCCTTTGTAGTAGACCATACATGATGAGATGGGGAAGATTCGAAGATGCCTCCGCTAGTCGTGATAAGGATTCATTCATTGCTCCCATCTCTCAAGGCTAATGGTAAGTAGTATTTGTAGGTAATCTAAATAGTAATAGTAATGGATATTGAATCAAGAAGTGATGGGATGTTAATACAGCTTCTCTAAGCAATCTCCCAAGTGTTGAAGCATTCAAGAGCGGGATATACACGATAGAGATAGGGGGAAATGACTTCAGCTACGGATACATGATTCTCAAACCCAACCCCACCCAGGTGAAAACTACTACCATTCTTCCGAAGTTTGCAAAGTCTATTACAGGAGCTGTGCAAACACTGTACAATGAGGGAGCGAGGACTTTCCTTGTGAGGGACGTGGCCCCTCAAGGGTGCGGGCCCTTCTGGCTCACTTATTTCCCCATTCTCCCGATGACATCTATAAGCATGGCTGCTCCATTTCCTACAACGACGCGGTTCTACATTACAACACACTCCTTAGAGCTCAGCTCTCCTCCCTTCGCAAGCAACTCAAAGACGCCACTATCATCTATGTCAATATATATGACATCATCTACGATTTCTTCGCCAACCCCTCCAAATATGGTATTCTACTGTACTCTTTTCCCATTCTATACTAACTATATTCCAAGTACTTGTATATATATTCAAAGTACTCAACATTCAAAAATGCAGGGTTTAAAGCCACCACTAGAGTTGGAGGCAAGTACAATTACAGGTACAACATACAGTGTGGAGCCGATAAAACCATCAATGGCCGCACCGTGAAGGTCGTGACCTACTCTGATCTAGTCTCCGACATCAGTTGGGATGGAGTCCATTGGATCGACGAGGCCAACAAACTCCTCACCCAAGAAATTTTGTGTGGAAAATACTTTGAACCGTCCTTCCCCTCACTAGCTTCTGTGATCTCCAACCCTATATATGATTCATTATTTTCTTTCTTGTCGGGGTTCCTTACTCGATTGGTATGTTTGATATAGCAGCCCTGCACTTGTTTCGGAATAGAGAAGAAGCAGCTTTCTCGGCATGCATTTTACGATTGAGATTATTCTAGGAATAGCTCATACGTACACATCACCCATTGAATTATGACTCGTTATTTTTATACTTTTCTAAAAATTTTAAGGTATTTAAATATATTATTTAAAAATTTATGGAATATTTATATAATGTGAAAAAAATAATTTTAATTAAAATTTTATATGATCTTAATTATTTTTATTTATTTTAAAATATAATTAATTAATAAAATAACATTTTATATTTTAAATACAAAAAATTTAATCCTTGTCTACTAATATTAAATCCATACTTATAGATCTATGTATTCCGCTCCATACATATACATAAACATTTCACCCAACCCAACAAATTATATTAAACTTCAATATTTTTTTCCAAATTATGCCATGATATAGTAGTGTTTTCATCCCATTCCAGATTCATCGACCTGAAACAAGTTAGGTAGCGTTTACATCACAGTCAACCCACCTGGACATTAGGTAAACAATGGGTTCACACTAAAATTGAACTATCGATATATAAAATTCCCCAATCCCAAGTGAAAAGAAAAAAAAATGGAAATATATAAAGACCAAATCAAATAATAAAAAGAAATTGAATTCGTGGCATATGAAATTGAATATTCGGTTTTAGGGATGGAATGTAGCCCTGCATAGGTGTAGAGTATTGCGCTCCTAATATTTTATAATAAACGTTATATTATTAAATGTTTTAAGCGTAAATGTGTAAAATGGTGTGTCAGCAAAATAATTTGTATATATTATTAAATGTTGCAATTGATTGAGAGGATAAATTTATTTTATAATATTTTACAATTTAGTATGAGGAGATGTGTAATTTTTTTAGTGTTAATGTTAAAGTTAATATGTGCCTTTTTAAAACCAGCATAGATCTATCTTAAGTACGGATTTAACATGAGGAGGGATCAAATTTTTTTATGTGCATACTTTTTTAGAATGCACAATACAATGTGCTATTTTTCATTGTTTAAATTGTATTTTTGAATGCTAAATAAAGCATATATAAGACCAATTAAAATTTTTATCCATAAAAACATAATTTTGTTTTCTATATATAGATATATATGAAGTTGAAATCGACATAAATTAATTAGCATAGATCTTCAAATAGTTTATATAAATCTCTAGTTGAAATATTTTTGAAAAGTATAAGATTTAAACATCTGATTCACACATTTAAAATGACACAGCCGGACGTAGGCTCATACAGGGATGTAGAATGAGCCTCTCAGCTCAAAAAATACTTTAAAAAAAAAAACAGTGTCCGTAATAATCAAAACATAAATGATTATACATATTTGATTAGTTTAAAAAAAAACATTATAAAACAGTGATAATCTCATTTTCATTGTGCTCACTTCATATTTCACTTTCACTCTTCAAGTAATAAATAAAATATTGATCACTTTCGATATATATATATATAAAGTATTTAGTAATTAATATAATTATTAATAATAATAACTTATATTTCTTTTACAAATATTTCACTATAGAACTAAAACAAATTGTTTGAATATCCATATTAACTAATATATTTCAATATGAATCATTTTCTTATGCATAGAAAATGTGTTTTATATAATATATATATATATATATATATATTTATATTAATATATATATATAATGTGTATTTTAAATATAATATGTAGTGACCTTCTCTAGTTGACTCACAGTGATAAAATTAACATTTATTAGCCCTAAGGCCCACATATTATTCTTTGAGGACCTCAGATTGAGGATCCGGGCACATTACTCTATTATTAGTGGTTGTGATGTTTATGTATTTTCTCTATTGGTATTATGATGATTGGAGCGTTAATGATTATGAATATCCATATTAACTAATATATTTCAATATGAACCATTTCTTTATACATAGAAAACGTGTTATATATATTAATTGCATATTTTCAATATAATATGTAGTGACCCGCTCTAGTCGATTGATAGTGATATGACATTAACATTTAGATAGCCCTAAGGCCCACATATTATTCTTTGAGGACCTCAGATTGAGGATCCGGGCACATTACTCTATTATTAGTGGTTGTGATGTTTATGTATTTTCTCTATTGGTATTATGATGATTGGAGCGTTAATGATTATGCACGTTCTCTATTGATATTATGATGATTGTAGCATAAATAGTTATGTTTGGTCTCTATTGAAATTATGATGATGATGGCAATAAAGGATATGTATGCTCTCTATTGATATCATGATGATGATAGCTTTGATGAGTAGGTATATTTCTATTGATGTTACTATATTGATAGCTTCGATGGATATGTATGTTTCCATTGATGTTATGATGATGATAGCCATGATGGATGTGTCCCCTATGTTACCTACTTGCATTAGCTTTGGTTCACAATGAATAATGATACGATTGACTAGGTGATTGTTGATGATGTTATTATGACAATAACTAACAACGAGAAACCTTGTTACTGATGATTATTGAGTATGGCAGGAAACCACCAGAGGTACTCGCATATGACGAGTTAATGAAACCTAGTTTGGTGAAAATTTATATTGTGTCTTTGAAATTTTAAGTCAATTTTGAAACCTTCTATATATGTTTATATATATTGTGATGATATGTTAGTGGTTGTAGGCACAGATTAGTTGCTTGGCCAAATGACTCACATATGGGTGATGGGGTTGTGCAATTGGATGGAACTACATGTGAGGGGTGGGCCAGTGTCCCTGATCTCACCAACACTCCCATCGTTACTTTGGCTGGAAATGTTGAAACACCTTTGCGTTAAATATCACGATGTCATGAGGGCAGGTCCCAGAGTTGGGTCACTCATGAGGATTTTAACAGGTAGCATGCATCAAGGCAGATTCCTTGATCCCCAACACCATTAGTCTCACTATAGTAGGAAACATAAGAGATGATAGTGGTCTCTGTCGTTACACCTATACTTTCCCCTCGTAGTCACTGAATGCTTGAAGGGCAAGTGGTGTGGCACCCTTGGAAATTCAAGGGAATTTCTTGAAGGGCACGACCAACTTGGCACCCTTGGCATCACAAATAAACTATTAGGCGTGACACCCTTGGAATTTCAAGGGAAGTTCTTGAAGGGCATGACCAAACTTGGCACCCTTGGAATCATTAAAAATAAATAAATTAATAAATATAATCAAGATATGAAAACCATGTAAATTCACATCAAGTGGTAAATGATGATTAGAACCGAGGTAATTAAATCAAGAATAAAACTTGGGTTAAGGGGATCATAGGAAGAAATAAATTATTTTACCTTAAAAACTCTACCCTTCCCATGTTGGATAAATATTAATTAGGTAAAAAGGGGAAAGAAACATAAATTTAAAGATAAATATTAATCCTAAAATAGCTAAATATAATTAAGAGAAGAGGATGGTGAATTAAAATAAGATTAATAAATTAAATTTTAGGGAAATTTAGAGAACCTCCATGTGGCAACAACCAATATAAGAATATCCATCTAAGAAATAACTTGAGTTAGACTAGGGACTAAATAGGAGATCAAATCTTGAATTATCAATTGAATTTAGTAATGGACACAAATTAAGGAGTAAAAAGGGTGATCAAGAGACAACAAGGAGAAGAAATAGGAATCTTGTTGATGTGAGAAAAAATATTATTTTAAAATTAAATTTAAATAAATAATTTTGGTGATCCTTGATGAAAGTGACACATGGGTGGGTGCATAATTAAACTGTTGAATTATAAAACATAATTCATTGTCCATGAAATTTCAAGTGTCACCTATGAGGACTCGTATAAAAGAAGAGTCGGGCCATGGGAGAAAGGACTTTTCTTTACCCTACTGTTGGATGGATGAGATTATGTCAAAGTAGTGACTACGAGCTATAGTGAGTTTGGTGAGGTAGAGGACTTTAGAGAGTGGACTCTTGAGCCAAGGAGTGCTCTCCTCTACCAGCTAATACATTCCTCTGTTGTACGACCCCATTGCAACTTGAGGGTCCGCGAGGAAGGAGAGTACCCAAGGAGTAGGTTGGGAGGTCAACCGATGGGTCATTTTATTCAGATTAGGCACATCGACATTCACACTCAGGGGTAATCGACAACAAAGGAGGGCAATTAGCATCAAGTCAAGTTGAATCTCATCTCCTAGTGAACGGTACCTATGTTGTTATAATATTATTTTGTATGACTTCATTATGGTTTAAGTTAATAACATGTAAATTAGATGATATGTTCAATGAAGTGAAATTCATGAAATTTTTATATAATACTTCATAATTTTTGAGTTACTAATGATATTTTCTTGTGGTTGTATTTTTAATATTTAGTATTTAAAAGAAAAGGTTTATAGGGTTAGTCCCTACACTTGGTATCAGAGCTATGTTGAACCCTTGATTCCTATGGGCCCATGCATGCATGACTAGTTTTGTTAACTTATTAACAATCATGCTTTTGAATTGTTGTTGTTGATTTTTTTTTTCATTTTATATACCTTGACTTGTGAGGTCTATTTGTAACACCACTTCCATTTCACTGGATGTCATTGTTAACGAGATGGAATTATTGGATATAATTACATGAGTTAAGATTAGTTATTAGTTTGAATTGTTCAAAAAATTAAATTCAGTTGTCAGTCAAGTGTCATGGAATTGTAGAGATAACTACCTGCATGCATGAGTTAAGATGAGTTATTAGTTTGAGGAAAATGAAATTCAGTTGTTGATCAAGTGTCAGTAATGTGCGTGATATATGTCCATCTATGCTTGGTGATTTTGAGTGTGTCAGTAATGTGCAAGTTATATGTCCAGCTATGCTTAGTGAGTTTGAGTCTTTATGATGTACATTCAATCAATTAAAAAACTTCAATGACATTCCATTAGTAATGCTCTGACATTCAGTGGTTAAATAAATGGAACTAAAAAAACTCAACAAATCTTCAGAAAAGTCAACTTCACTTTCTAATTTGTACTTGCACGTCCAATTGCATTGGTGATACTATTTCTTCACCACTCGGAGTGTAAAATCACCATTGTATCTTCCAACAAGTTATTATCTTGGAGCTTAGCGGAATGACCATGAAAAAGGAGTGTATACTATACTTTAATTTGTTAATTTGTTTAAATTATAGGAAATAGAAATAAAAATTAATAAATTTAGAAGAAAAAAATTATATAAGATGAATGTTCATTTTTTTGTTCCCTGCACTGTAATGTTAAGATTTTTAAACTTAAATTGATTGGTTTTCAAAAGAGTTTTAGCTTTAATTTACATACTTGGAGGATTTGATGAAAAACGTCAAGGATTTTGTCTCCTTTGTCATTCAAAGGTTTAGGAGAGAAGCGTGTGTGGATTTTTCTTTGAAGCTAGGTTATAAGAGATAAATGCGTGTAGATTTTTCTTTAAGGCTATGTATAAGAGAGACACGTCTATGGATTTTGCTTTGAGGCTTATTTTTCGCTTACTCCATGGGTGCAGAACTTGTCATGCATTTATTTATTTCTTGATGAATATTTCTGAAGAGCACTCCTAAAATGATTTACTTCTTTTCAAAACTTTGAAACCTGAAAAGTATTTTGATGGATAGTTTGTTCTGTAAATTCAAGGAACAATTTATTTCTGGATGAATATTTTTGAAGAGTACTCCTGAAATAATTCACCTCTTTTCAAAACTTTGAAATAATTTGTTTCCCAAAGAGAATTTTGATGGACAAGTTTGTCTTGTAAATTCGAGGAACAATTTATTTATGGATTTATTTCTCAAGTTTTTTGATACATGATCAGATTTACAAATTTCTGAAATTTTCTCTTCAAACAAATACAATAAATTTGAAGGTTTAGGGATCGTTACGGACAAGCTTGGAGAAAGAATGTCAAAATGCTTATTGATAGCATTGTCCTCAACAAGCTATAGGAAATTTTAAAGTAGATTATTTTTCATTTTAGGGTTTTATTGATCCATTTCTCACTTTTATATCGAAAAATACTTAATCTAAATTTATTTTTTTCACAACTCTATTTTTCATTGAAAATAAATTCTGAAGAGTATTTGGATGAAATTTTTGAAAGATAATAGGTTTTGCATATTTATGAATTTGTGCCTCTTCCAATCGAGCTTAAACTTAAGAATATATTGAATGTATGATGTGTGTTATGATCTTGTATATTAATTAAGTTTTGGTGGCAAGATTATACCAAAATTTGAATCTGAACATTATACTAAAGATTTTAGGCCCTTTTTCTGCATTTGACTGTACTTAAAAAGCTACACAATGTCATTATGTTTTCTTTGCCCATGCAGATGGTATCACTCTTCTTTAATCTACTTTGTGTATGCATTTCGATGATTTCCCTGGTTTGTACATATACATCTATTGTGTGCAATTTGTGTATGGAATTGGATGTTAATGTACTCTGTGTTTGTTATTGGAACAGTTTTTTCGTTGTTAATGAAGAAGGGAAACAGGTTTGATTTCTGGAAATTCATTCATTTTCTTTTAGGCATGCCAAAACCGAAAGAGAATTTCGTTAAAATTTTGTGATGGAAAGTTTGTTTCATAAATTCTAAGAATAATTTGTTTCTATGTGAATATTTCCAATTATTTCTAATAGGTAGTCAGATCTAAAAAATTCTAAAATTATCCGCATCTTCAAACAAATACAACAAAGTTGAAGGTGTAGGTATTATTACGAACAATCCTTGAAAAAGAATGTCAAAAATGTTGGTTATTAACATTGTGGAAGGTTGGACAAATAACGAGCACATGGATTTCTTATTCCAATTATTTTCCATGTTAGGGTTTCTTTTGCATATCCATTTTTCACTTTCATAAGGAAAGACTTAATTTAATTTTTGTTCTATGACACTTTCTGTTTTTGTTGAAAATGGATCTTGAAGAGCATTTTGGATTAAAATTTTTGAGAGTTGATATGTTTGCACAATTAAATATTTCGACAAATATAATAGAGAGAGCTTAGATTTACAATTATATTACCTTCATCTCTCGTGTTCTGGTTATAATTAAGTTTTGGTTAAATAAATATTATATAAAAGTAAAAATGTTTATTGAAAACATTTTATATAAAGATAAAATTTCTATTTATGTAATTCATTTTTCATGTTAACGTTTTTTTTTGAATCATCTTTCATTTGAATGAAGAATTTATCTAATGGTATTATGTAGAATTACATGCAGACTATTGGCCATCATCATTTTTGGGTGGAAAAGAAGTTGGATGGAAAGATATTGGCTTAGGCCCACTGTAACTTGTATTAGATGAAGAAGTTTGGTCTCCATGGGTGGTCACGTGGTTCAATCTCAAGCAAAATGAGCTACTCCAAACACCATTTCTTGGAAAAAAAAACTTGATTCATTGATGAACCATGGTTAGAAGAGGTATAAGAAGAAGTGGGGTAGCTAAAGGGTGCAATATGGTGCCACCACAACAACTGAATCCCACCTCCCTACCCAATGATGGGGAAAACATCACAACACCAAAACGGATACCAGTTGGAGAAGTGTTGAACTTAATTAGATCGTTCCAACACATGTCTGAGGAATTAATAGATCTTTTGGAACGAGAGCATGGAGGACCTACCATACAAAACGAAGTGTCTTAAAACACTACAAGAAATTATGTACATCGAGATATGGAAGAAGTAAAATTTCCAGAGTTTTGGGGGTCCACAGATGGTCAATCTGCAGAGACATGTTTAGAAAACATGGCTATGTGCTTTACCCTGAGATATTACACCTCAAATATGAAGGCCAAGATGGGTATATTCCAGCTGAAGGGAAATGCACTACTTTGGTGGAAGACATTGTTAACCCATTTGGGGATAGATATAACAGAAGTAACTTGGGAACTATTTGAAGAGAAATTTAGAGAACGTTACTTGTCAGAGGAGTTCCTTGAGAGGAAACTAAATGACTGCAATGCATTAAAGCAAGGAAGTTTCTCACTACTAGAGTATGAGGCTCATTTCATGCAATTACTTCATTGTGCCCCTCACTTAAACACAAAAAATCTCAAGGTGAAAAAAATTGTGTATGGACTAAATGTTAGCATTCAAGCCAAGGTTAGAATCTTAATTCCTCACACCTTGCATGAGGCAGTTCATCGAGCAATCATTTTAGAGGAGGAGATCATGAGTAGTGGAGCTAGTAAGTCAACTAGGCCCACAAGATCAGGAGTACCAAGTTGAAACAGTATGGAACGTAGAAATTTGCAAGGGGGTGATGTTCTCAATCATCAAAAGTGATCAACAGGAAATCAAAGAATGATCCAGATCTTGGGGGAGGCCCCCAAGATCTAAAAGATTAAAATGCGAGAAGAAAAAGGGTAGAATGCCTAATAAACTAAACCACAAAGAAACTTTTGATTAAAACAGATAATAACTGTAAGGACTACATTATGGTAGACAAACTATCATTTTAGATGTGACTTGTTACTTATAGTATTTTTTAGCTACAATACCATGGGTCAATTCCATGGGTGAATGAATACCATGGGTGGATGTCACAATACCACTGGTCAATTCCATAGGTGAGTGAATACCATGGGTGAATGTCACAATACCATGGGAAAATACCATAGATGAATGAATACCATGGGTGGATGTCACTTATAATACCATGGGTGGATGCCACTTACAATACTGGGTAAATTCCATGGGTGGATGAATACCATGGGTTGATGTCATTTTCCATTCAGACCATTCCTCCCACCTTAAGAAGTAATGGTCCCCATTGCATGAAGTTCCCTCCTACGAAGCCTTTGTTCAATATGAAGACCCACAAAAGAGAATGGTTTTATGTGGGTAACCCATAACCATGATGAACGAAGATCTGAGGATAGACATACCCTTTAATGCTTGTTACCAACTGTGATACTAACAGTGTGTAGCCTAGCAAATGGACTTCGATGAAGTGTAGGTTTGTGGATGATCCATAACCTTGATGAACGAAGATCCGAGGATAGAGATACCCTGTAATACTTGTGACCAACTGTGATACTAACAGTGTGTGGCCTAGCAAATGGACTTCGATGAAATGTAAAATAATTCATTTCATTAATGTAAAATACTGAAATATGCTTACAAACAGAAAAGGAAATAAACCAGCTAGGGCGATGGTAGCTTATCCCTGAGAAGAGATGTAGGGACTACATACCTCTGAACTATTTTACAATGAGGCTCGAAGGCCTATTTATTGTTAAGAAACAATGGAAAACCCTTCACATCCCAAAACCTAACCCTAGAAGATGAAACGCCAAACTATGAGCCTCATTTGGGTAAATTGGTACTTCAATTTCCCGGGGTCGTAACTTTGTCACCCGATCTTTGTTTGACGCATATAATAGCTCATTAGAAATATCTATCAGAGAACTATAACTTTTGGAAGAGCAACATCGGTCCATGGACCCATGTTGCTCCCAGATTTCCCAAAAAAACGTCATTTAGGGCCTCAAAACGGCTACAGAAGTTCAAGACCCGAAAAACTGCTAAAAACAGTAAATTGTGCTACAATTATGGAAACTGAAAAACTAAAAGAGATAGTCATCGGGGTCCAAATGGGATAGGTGGGTGGCCACCAACATCCACCTAGATCATGCCTCCCCCTTAGGAAGCAATGGTCCCCATTGTGTTGAATTCCTCCCTGAGATGGGGAAGCTTTTACCGAGTTGGATTCCTGGTGAGTTGTTTTGCAATCTCTAACATCTCCAGTAATGGTGGGAAGCATGGTCGATGACGGTCCACATTGAACACTCGGTGCAAGCGAAGGAATGGAGGAATGTTGTGCTCCAAAGCATTATTTCCCATAGCCCTTGTAATGGTGTAAGGACCCTGTCGGCGTGGTCAAAGCTTCTGATGGGCTCTTGTAAGGCATTCTTTCTATATATTTAACCAAACTTTATTGCCCACCTGAAGCTTGTGCGATACCCTTGTGGGTGAGGAGAAGTTGTTCCTGTGTTCTGTCATGACCATATCCCTTTATTGCTGCTACTGCATGGAGGAACCCTTCACGGGGGTCATGGATGTGGTGATGATCTTCCCCTTTCTTTTGGAGTGAACCAAATAGATGAATTTCCTAGTCGGGGAGATGAGCTTGCTACCTTTCTTAGAAGTGATCAAAGAGGTGGTGGTAGGTGGGGCTACCTTGATATCCTGTATAATGAATTACACAAAGAAATAATGACAGCACAAGGCCTTGACTCATACACAACATGTCGCTCCCACAAGTATGGCTAGCCTAATAATACATCACAAACATGCAGAGGTGTAACACCACACAATACCTCATCTATGAAGGGTTTGATGCTGTAGGGAAGGCGGCACTTCTAGCAAACTTTGAGATCTCGTCCTTCATGAAGCCAACAGATACTATACGGTTGCAGGTGTGGTGTAGTCGGTAGGCCCAACCACTTCACAACCTCAGCTAAAATGAGGTTCTTTTGGATACCACTGTCGATAATGAATTACAGCAGTGAACCCTTCACCCACATCTTTGAGTGGAAAAGACGTTCCCCCTCCTCTGGATCTTTGGGCTCATTTTTCTGGATCTTGGCGATGGCAACAGTGGTGCTGGGATCCACATCAATGATTTGCTTCCCTTTTTCATTCCCCTTGTCGGGATATGGCTCAAGGTCGGAGCATGCATCTGATTCGGAAGCCTTCAACTCTTCACCAGCGACTGCTTGGTCCGACACTCACTTTTGTTGTGAGTGGGGCTCTTGTGGAACTCACACCACTTTCCTGTGTCCTTCTTCAACTTCGTGGTGTTGTTCTTTTCTTGCGGTTTTGATGGGTTGCCTTGGGCCGCCCCACCTTGGCTTTGTCCCTTGGTCTTCGGATTTGTAGATCCAAAGTATCACTTCTTCTATTTGAATTTTTGCTTGATTTTGATAGCGTATCAGTATGCTGCACCGAGCAAGGAGATGTTCAGGAACTCCATCTCTTCCTGGATGTATCTGTGTAGGCAGCCGTCGTATTTGAGTACCAAATGCAAATCAGAATCTTTAATACCCAGCTGTGTGTGAAGGGTATGAAAAATGTTGGTGAACTCTGGCACATCTAGTCCCTTCCCTGTCACAGCGTGGTCCACTTTATGTATTTTTCCTTGTAGCTTTTTAAAAGGTAGTATTGCTCCTTAATGGCATCCTGGAATGAATCCCAAGTGGGTGCGGCTGAAAATAATGAGCCTATACTTTCATCCTTCTGCTCGCAGTAGGTTTCCCAGTAGTCCTTGACGTGGGGGGTCGCTTTGAGAAGAGCAAAAATAATCTTTTCCTAACTCAAAAATTCATGAACAGAAAAATACCCATCTAGCAGATTTAACCATTTATCTACAGCATCTGCATCTATTTGACCCTCGAAGATGGGGATTTCAAAATTAACTTGTACCTTAAATGGTGTGGCATTTCCAGAGTAGCATTTGGAAGCCAATGAATCACCTCTGGGTAGCCGCTGAAGGATCTATGCAAAAAGCTATCCATCATCGCATTTGCCGCTCGAGAGCTTCTTCGAGCAATATTTTGATAGGATCTCCTGCCCCCTCGTCTTTCTTCTCATTCGCCATGGGAGGCCGTTGGGATTTGCGAGGCTAGACTTGCAAAGGTTCGACCAGTTCAAGCCCTAATGCCTTATATCCCAACCTCATTGGGAACATGCAAAGAAAAATAGAGAAAAAGCAAACCGCTCTGATACCCCTGATCCAGCTCTTGGGGGGAGGCCCCAAAGATCTAAAAGATTGAAATAAGAGAAAAAAAAGGGTAGAAAGCCCAATAAACCAAACCACAAAGAAACTTTTGATTAAAACAGATAATAACTGTAAGGACTACATTGTGGTGGACAAACTATCCTTTTACAAAATGTGACTTATTACTTATAGTATTTTTTAGCTACAATACCATGGGTTAATTCCATGGGTGAATGAATACCATGGGTGGATGTCACAATACCACGGGTCAATTCCATAGGTGAATGAATACCATGGGTGGATGTCACTTACAATACCATGGGTGAATTCCACTTACAATACCATGGGTAAATTCCATGGGTGGATGTTCGAATCAAAGAACACCATATAAGCATCCAACTTAACATCCACATAGGGTACCTCAACAAACTCTTCAACCACAACAACACCGGCCCATGCGACAGCACCAAGTCACACCACCTCAACACCGATCCCAACAGTATGTCTCTTTCCATCAGAGTTCTAGTCCAACTCCTAGTTCAGTTGGTAGTAGGAGTAAAGCCCCTAAGAGGGGGTTTTGGACTTGTGGAGGTCCTCACTATGAGAGGGATTACCCTCAAAAGACAAGTAATACCAACTCAACAAAGAATGCAACTACGGTGGGGGATTTGGGGAAGGCTCATCACGTCCATGTAGTGGTGAACAATCACCAGGTCGAACACTAGTCCACTATTTTGGAACTCTGAGCTAATATTGATAGTATGAGTTTTGTCATTTTAATAGATCCAGGTGCTACTAATTCCTTTATTTCTCTAAATGTGATATCAAGGATTAACACATAAATAAATTGCACAATATTAATTTAGACATATAGAAATTGCATGTGCTATGAAAAGAAATGTAGGAAGGATGGTAAAGGATTGTGAGGTGGATCTAGGTGTATGTAATACCAAGGTATCCTTGTACTCTACAATTTTAGGAGTCTATGACGTAGTTATAGGAATGGATTGGTTGGAACGACATGAGGCACTCCTAGACTGCAAAGACAAGATTCTACATTTCACAGACGATGGAAGCCAAAGAAAAACATTAAGGGGAAAGAACCAAGGGGTGTCCCTGAGGTTCATCTCCTCCATGCAACTAAGGAAATATAGGTGAAAGGGATGTCAAATGTTCTCAATGGTAGCTCTAAACAATAAGGGTGATTCTGAAAACCTTGATAAACATCCATTTCTTTTTGAATGTAAGGATGTATTTCCCGAAGAACTACCTGGGCCACCCCCAAAAAGGGAAATTGATTTCACCATCGACCTTAAACTAGGCACTAAGCCTATTACAAAGGCACCCTATCGTATGTCGGCTCCAGAGCTTAAGGAATTGCAAATCCAATTAAAGGAACTATTGGACTTGGGGTTCATACGACCTAGCATATCTCCATGGGGAGCCCCTATGATTTTCGTTAAGAAGAGTATGGGTCCTGGTGACTATGCATTGACTACCGCCAGTTGAACAAAGTGAGGATAAAAAAATCAATACCCTCTACCAAGGATAGATGACTTGTTTGATCAAATGAATGGGGCAACTACATTTTCAAAGATAGATCTGAGTTCGGGATATCATCAGTTAAGAATCAAGGAAGAAGATATCCCGAAAAAGCCTTTAAGACAATATTTGGGCATTATGAATTTTTAGTTTTACCCTTTGGACTGAAAAATTCCCTAGGTGTTTTCATGAGTTTGATGAATGGAATATTTCGAGATTACTTAGAAAAGTTTGTACAAGTCTTTATCGAAGACATTTTGATCTACTCAAAGACCCATAAGAGCATAATGAACACTTGAGGATAGTTCTACAATGACTTAGAGAAAACCAATTATAAGGGAAGTTGTCAAAGTGTTCCTTTTACCAAACCAAGATTCATTATCTTTGGCACATTATCTCTGGGGATGGTATCGCACTAGACCCGGTAAATATTGAGGCCATCATGGAATGGCCAGCACAAACCAATGTTCATGAAATACAAAGTTTCATGGGCATGGCAGGGTATTATCATAGATTTTTCGAAGGCTTTTCGAAGATAGCAAGGCCCATTACCGAGATCTGAAGAAACAACAAGAAATTCATTTGGACTGAAAAACGTGAAGAGGCATTCCAAAGGTTAAAGGTGTTATTAATGACAACACCAATTTTGAAGGTGTTGGATATGGAACAAGATTTTTTGGTTTGCACTGATGCCTCCAAGGAAGGGTTGGGTTGTGTGTTGATGCAAGAAGGAATAGTAATAGCTTATGCATCAAGGAAACTTAGAACCCATGAAGAAAACTACACAACCCATGATCTAGAAATGACAGCAATTGTTTATGCACTAAAGATTTGGAGACACTACCTTCTGGGAAGGAAGTTTGATCTTAGGACTGACCATTGCGAGCTACATCACATATTCACTCAAGACCACTTAAATGCAAGACAAAGATGGTGGTCTGAGCTAATTAGTGAATATGATTTTGATATCACTTACATAAAAGGAATGGTAAATTGGGTGGTTTATGCTTTAAGTACGAGGCCTCAGATAGTTTTAGTGATTCCCTTAAAGGAAAATTTGAGGGAGAAACTGCTTGATTTACAATTTAAAGGCACTTGGTACCAGGAGGTTGGCAAAATTTTGAGGGAGGAGGAAATTAGGGTCCCAAAATATTAAAAATACTCCCTTGATAATGATGGGCTACTGCGATTTTGAGGAAGGATATATGTACCACCGAATGAAGATATACACCAATTAATCTTGAATGAAGCACATCACACAGTATACATGGCACACCCTGGTGTTAAGAAGATGAGTGTGGACCTGAAACCACTCTTCTTTTGGAAAGGGATCAAGAAGGACATCATAAACTTGGTAGAAATATGCTTAGAGTGTCAAAGAGTAAAAGTTAAACACAAGCATCCAGCAGGATTATTGCAACCACATGAGATACCAAAATCTAAATGGGAAGTTATATCAATGGACTTCATTGTGGGACTACCAATGACATCAAGAAGACATGATTCCATATTTGTAGTGGCAGACACGTTGACCAAGAGCACCCATTTCATACCAGTTAAGACTACACATAAGGCACCAGAAATACCCAGAGTTTTTTATTGACGAGAATATGAGATTGCATGGAGTGCCTAGGAAGATCATATCTGATAGGGGAGTAGTGTTTACAGGAAGGTTTTCGACCAGTTTCCAAGAAGCCTGAGGAACCCAGTTGAACTTCAGCACTTCTTATCACCCTGAGACAAATCAGATGTATGTGATGGACCAACAAAAGAGATGGGAGGAGTTTTTACCCCTCATGGAATTTTCTTACAATAATAGTTATCAAAGTTCCATCAAGATGGCGCCATTTGAGTTCTTATACGAAAGACCTTGCAGAACACCTCTCAATTGGGACCAATTGGAGGACCAAGTATTAATAGGACCAGAAGTGGTGCAAGAGATGGAAAAACAAATGACTATGATTAGATGAAGGCTAAAAGAAGTACAAGATCGACAAAAGAGCTATGTTGATTCTCATTGAATAGACCGAAGTTATGAAGTGGGAGATAGCGTGTTTCTACGAGTAAGGCCCCAAAAAAGCTCTATAAGAGCTGGAAATGGAGAAAAACTGTCTCCATGATTTGTGGGACCTTTTGAAATATTAGAAAGGAAAGGGTCGGTGGCATAGAGGCTTGCCTTACCTCCATCTTTAGCACGTATGCATGATGTGTTTCATATTTATGTTTTACATCATTATATTTCGGATCCTTCGCATGTTATTGACTTTGGTCATTTGCAAGTTTCAGACGAGGGAACAGTGATGGCCAAACCAATTTGCATACTCAACCAGCAAACTTTTCAGCTTAGACGACGATTAGTGGATTAGCTTAAGGTCCAGTGGGACAATTATAGTCCCAGTTCAGCTGTTTGGGAGGATGTCAAGGAGATGCGTCACCATTTTCCTTACCTATTCCAAGGACTTCAAGACGAAGTTTATTATTAAGAGGGGGCTTATGTAGTGCCCCGCTCTAATTGACTGATAGTGATGTGACATTAACATTTACTTAGCCCTAAGGCCCACACATTGTTCTTTGACGACCTCAGGTTGAAGATCTAGGCACATGACTCTATTATTACTGGATGAGATATTAGTGGTTGTGACGTTTATGTATGTTCTCTATTTGTATTATGAATATTGCAAAATTAATGGTTATGCATGTTCGCTATTGATATTATGATGATTGTATCATAAATGGTTATGTTTGGCCTCTATTGAATTTATGATGATGATGGCAATAAAGGATATATATGCTCTCTATTGATATCATGATGATGATAGCTTTGATGGATAGGTAGGTTTCTATATATGTTACGATGTTGATAACTTTGATGGATATGTATGTTTCCATTGATGTTATGATGATCACAGCCATGATGGATGTGTCCCCTATGCTACCTACTTGCATTAGTTTTGGTTCACAATGAATAATGCTACAAATGACTAGGTGATTTTTATGATGCTATTATGACAATGACTAACAACGAGAAACCTTGTTACTGATGATTATTGAGTATGGCAGGAAACCACCAGAGGCACTCAACTATAATGAGTTGAAACTTGGTTTGATGAAAATTTATATTGTGTCTTTGAAATTCTAAGTCAATTTTGAAACCTGTTATATATGTTTATCTATATTTTTATGATATGTTAGTGGTTGTAGGCACAGATTAGTTGCTTGGCCGAATGACTCGCATATGCATGATGGGGTTGTACAATTGGATGGAACTACATGAGAGGGGTGGAGCAGTGTCCATGATCTCGCCCACTAACACTCCTGTTGTGACTTGGGCTGGAAAGGTTGAAACACCTTCATCTTGAAGATCACGATGTCATGAGGGAAGGACCCATAGTTGGGTTGCTCGTGAGGATTTTATCGGGGAGTGCACATCAAAACAGATTCCTTGATCCCCGACACCATTAGTCTCACTATTGCAGGAAACATAAGAGATCATAGTAGTTTTTGTCGTTGCACCTATACTTTCCCCTTGTAGCCACTAAATGCTTGAAGGGAAAGTGGCGTGGAACCTTTGGAAATTCAATGGAATTTCTTGAAGGGCACGGCCAACTTGGCACCCTTGGCATCACAAATAAATTACTAGGCGTGACACCCTTGGAACTTCAAGGGAAGTTCTTGAAGGGCATGACCAAACTTGGCACCTTTGGAATCATTAAAAATAAATAAATTAATAAATATAATCAAGATATGGAAACCATGTAAATTCACATGAAGTGGTAAATGATGATTAGAACCGAGGTAATTAAATCAAGAATAAAACTTGGGTTAAGGGGATCATAGGAAGAAATAAAAAATTTTACCTTAAAAACTCTACATTTTCCATGTTGGAAAATTTTAGGTAGATAATGAAATTTAACTAGGTGAAAAGGGGAAAGAGGGACATAAATGTAAGGATAAATATTAATCCTAAAATAGTTAAACATAATTAAGAGAATAGGATTGTGAATTAAAATAAGATTAATAAATTAAATTTTAGAGAACCTCCATGTGGCAACAACCAACATAATAATATCCATCTAAGAGATAACTTTAGTTAAATTAGGGAGTAGATAGGGTATCAAATCTTGACTTATCAATTGACTTTAGTAATGAATACAAATTAAGGAGTAAAAAGGGGGATCAAGAGACAAATAGGAGAAGAAATAGGGATCTTGTTAAGGTGAGGAAAAATATTATTTCTAGATTAAAATTTAAATAAATAATTTTGGAGATCCTTGATGATAGAGTGACACATGGGTGGGTGAATAATAAAACTATTGGATTATCAAAAATAATTAATTATGCATGAAATACCAAATTTCACCTATTAGGACTCCTATAAAAGAAGGGGCAGGCCATGGGAGAAAGGACTTTTCTTTACCTTGCTATTGAATGGATTAGATTATGCCAGAGTAGTGACTATGAGCTATAGTGAGTTTGGTGAGGTAGAGGACTTGAGAGAGGGGACTCTTGAGCCAAGGAGTGCTCTCCTCTACCAGCTAATACATTCCTTCGTTGTACAACCCCATTGCAGCTCGGGGGTCCGCGGGGAAAGAGAGTACCCAAGGAGTAGGTTGCGAGTTCAATCAATGGGTAATTGCATTCGGATTAGGCACGTCGACATTCAAACTAGGGGCGATCGACAACAAAGGAGGGCAATTAACGACAAGCCAAGTTGAATCTCATCTCCTGGTGAAAAGTACCTATGTTGTTATAATATTATTTTGTATGACTTCATTATGGTTTAAGTTAATAACATGCAAATTAGATGATATGTTTCATGAAGTGAAATTCATGAAAATTTTATATAATACTTATAATTTTTTAGTTCCCAATTATATTTTTTGTGGTTCTATATATATATATATATATATATAATAATGGTCCCTACATAAATATATATTTTTCTATATAATACATAATTTTTATATATGTTTTGAGATAAAGTAGTAGTAATAATAAAATAATAACTTATATTTCTCTTATAAATATTCCAGTGTGAAACTTATATAAATTGTTTGAATATATATATTAACTAATATATTTCAATATGAATTCTCTCTCCATACATAGAAAGTGTGTGTGTATATAGATATAGATATGTGTGTGTGTGTGTTTCCAGTATGATCAATCTCTTTCTATATATATAATTAATGTTTGTGCTAATGTTTACCTTAGTAATTAAAGGTAAAATAATTTAGTTAAAATGTGTAACTCATTCATTTCTTAATATAAATATTAATAATAATAAATTATTCGAAAATATCATTTAAACAATGAAAAAATACA
>APFE031629993.1:0-12898 GCA_000404065.3 Pinus taeda | reverse complement strand
TTATAAAAAGCTTAGAGTTTAGGACTTAATGTTTAGGGTTTAGGGTTTTGGGTTTCGGGTTTAGCGTTTAGGGTTTTGAGTGGTTTACCATTTACAGTTTATCATTTATAAGGCTTTAGCAAATGGTTTTAATCAAGGCTTAAATAGAAGTTACATAATTATTTTTAAAATGATATAAATTCTAAGGATTTAGTGTTTATGGTTTGGGCTTTGGGATTTAGGGTTTAGTGTTTATAAGACCCTAGTGTCCTCCATTCAGGACTTTCACCCATTGGTGTCCTCCATGCAGGACTTTCACCCCCATTTTGTCCAAAATATATGCAAAACTATTGCAGAAGGGGGACTTCGAGATCGTCTTCATATCCGCAAATGTTAACATTCCATGCCTTGTTGTTATAGACAAAGAGGGCAGATTAGTGACCACCGTAGTATCTGTTGCCAGGCACGCCCTCGAAGTATTTGTTTGTGAGGGGGGTTCCAAGAGCTTCAATGACCTGAAGATTTCTCTTTGGAATGTACATATACGGCGCGGCCTTCTGTTGTTGGTTCCATAAGTTGTTGATATTCTCTGGGGTGTTGTGGAGCACCTGGAAGCGGCTCATCAAAGGCTTGTCGAGGAAGTGAACAAGCCACCACGAGGAAGACGAAATAGGAGGGGGGGAAGAGGTTTTAAGTTTGGCTTCCAGAGCACTTGCTGCTGCTTGGCCATCTGCGTCATCAAGTAACACATCAGCGGCTAATGGTCGTTCCATATCTGTTGAGCACTGATGATACCTGCGGGGACCCGAAGTATCGCATATTCTGTAACAATAATCAGCTGCAATTCAAGTCGGCTAATGGCACTTCTTATCGGATCGTGAGCATTGAACTCTGAGGAGAATTGAACCAATACCTATAGTCATCTGAAGCGAGATTATTTGTAAATAACTCCAGAAGTGTATGGCAACTGTATGGCGACTGTAGCAGAACGAACGCTGATTTTGACACCATTGTTCTTTACTTTTGTTATTTGCTTATGGGCTATCAGAAACATTTTGCCTTTATCTGTTCTCCATGTCTGTCTTTCGAGCAATGGTGGACATCATAAGCTTTTATCTATTAGTCGGGTGGATGGAGCATTGCAATCAATTGGAGAAATGCCCTTCATTCATTCCAGTCAAGTTCCTAAAACGCAGATGATTTTTGGGCTGGTTGGAATTATTAAACTTTTTGCAGGGGCATATGCTCTAGTTATTACTGCTCGTGGGTGCATTGGATCTTATGGGGGCCATCCCATTTATAAGTTTGTATCAATGCGCTTTCTGCCCTGCAATTCTGCTTTGAAGAAGTCTACTCCTCAGGAGAAGAAAGTTGAGGCTGATTTTGCAAATCTGCTTCGAGCTGCAAAGAAATGTCCTGGCCTGTACTTCTCATATGATGTTGAGTTAACTCTGAATACACAAAGATCTTACCACCTGGAAGTGGAGTCTAAGGCGGTGCCTCTGTGGAAACAGGCAGACACTAAATATCTGTGGAACAGACGCATGATAGATGAGCTACTTCTGTGATCGTTGCCTATGTGGAGCCGACTGGATCTCTGGACTACTAATGGTGATCATGGTGCCTTCGCTTGGGATGTTGAGTCGTGCTGAACCCACTTGCCTGTGTGGCCAAATCGTAGGTACAGTGTGAGGGTTGTTGGTGACCGATTGAGTACACTGCAGAGGCATGACAGTGCAAGTTTTAAGAGCTGGAATGGTGTTCAAGGTTGCACTTGGGCTTCAGAATTTATCAGATTGCAAAGATAAAGAAATTTGATGCTTTATTAATTTATTATTTTAATGTCTTGGAATCATGGATAATATTATTGAGCCTTATTGAGCCTAGCTAACTCAATGTAGGTAAAGTTGTTTTGTTAGAATTCATGACTCTAACAAATGACAAGATAAGCATGGAGTTCCAAGAATTTATTTGCCAAAGATGCCCAAGATGTGAACGGTGAACACATGAGATAAAGGAGCAGCAACAACAATTATGGTGGACAAAAAAGTAGATTTTTTTTAGTGTGTTTTGTGGGATAGACTCCCTAACATATTATTGTAATAGTCATTGTATGTACTAGAAACTTCAAATGTTGAATGTAAGCCTTGCTAAGGCATTTGAAAGTTCGTGGTGATCTCAAAACCACTCTGTAATGGTTTGTGGTTAGCCTGAAACCATCGTTTGTCACTGTAATGTGACGGTTGGTGGTGAACCAGAAACCATCTATAGAGCCTTAGTGGATACACGAGTTTCCCGATGGTGGCAAATTGAGATCCTTGATCAGCTCGATGGTAGCAGATCGGATCTGCCCGGTGGTGGCGAAACAGAGCTCTGTTATCTGCTCGGTGGAAGCAGATGAAGTCGGCGGATTTGCCTGCTGGTGATAAATCGGACTTGCCCGGTGGTGCTAGTGTATACACAGGAGCTTTGTGCTCGTAGGAGCAGGTGGACTGCAGTAACACCTGGCTCGGACTCAGATATCTTTTTTCTGAGTAGAAGGGGATTGGTGTTTTTCGCGCTGACGGCATCGCCAGGAAGGCCAACTGGCGCATCTGTTAGGCCATTAATCGCGCCAATGGTGCGGGTTTATCATTCAGGATCGCGCCAATTCACCTTCAAGAGGATCTACAGGAGAGGCAGATCGGATCAATTTAGCTGTATTGGAAACGCCAAATTTGCAGATTGTGGATCTGTTCGAGGGCGACAGATTGTGTTTTTTGGAGGTTTTGTACATGTAATTCGTGTGATGATGGTGGATTTTATTATCATGACAAGTAGTCATTAAGGGGGGGAGTTGGAAATTATTAATTCCTACTTGTCTATGGTTACAATTCTCCATTTGAGGAGTTTGTTCCTACATTATAGGGATTTAGTTTTCTCTAGTTTAGTGTGTAGTTGAGAGAATCTCTCAACCACAATACTGTACGTCTAAGATAGCATTCCTATCTTGAGACTATTTATTGTATAAATATATGTGTAATTCACTCATTCATTAATTAATAGAGAATATATTTGATTGAGCTACTTTTATCTCTATCCACACAAAGTTATAGATACTATTTATTTTGTTTGCACATTTGAAGCCACGCCTCTGTAGATCATGTGTTTGGTCTGTATCTTTGTCGAGAGAGAGAGAGAGTAAGACTGAATATATTAAGATCATGTGTTCGATCCACGTTCAACGCCTTTCTTACTTCATAACTCTACCTCTAATCAAGTTTGAGGTAAGTAGCCATTTCCGTCAATTCAAATTAGCTTAACATTCCATGCCTCTTCCTTTTCCATCTTTGTTTATAATTTTTTCATGCAACTATGGATATCGTTTATTTTGTTTGCATATTTGAAGCCACGCCTCTTCTTCCAGCCTTTCTTTAAAGTATGGCTTTTAAAAACATTTGACAACTATGGATAGCGTTTATCAACAATTTTCTTTGCACAATGTAATGTGTTGTTTACAAATATTTTGGAGAGCTATGGATATCGTTTATGGATATGTTGTTTATAATTTTTTTCTATAGCTATGTATATAGATATGTTGTTGATAAAAATTTTCCACAGCTATGGATATCGTTTTTGGATAATTTTGTTTGCACATTTGAAATATTGAACACTCGTTTATAATTATTTTTCTACAACTATGGGAAATTTATTGATACTTTTCACATATTTATACCTTTAGTGTTTCATTATATATTTGTTCACTCATTGAAAAGTCTTAACACTTCTTCACTTCTTCATCAAGATTTTTCCTCAATTACTATATCGGCCCAATCCTTTGGTCTTATGGTTACCAAGATATCAATCATTGATACACGTAGCCCCGAAATTATGATCCAAAAAACATAGAAATTCTTGCAAACATTCACCTCTTTCCTAGTTTGTTAAATGATGGATTGGAAATGTTCCTTGGGTAGGTGATGATAAACTTTGATGTCTGATTTTTTTATCTATATTCTAATATGAAAATTGATTCAACATAGATTAAGCTTCTTTTTATTGGAATTGGAATTTGGTACTCATATTATATATTTTTGAAATTTTGAATTCAAAAGTAAATTCAACATTTTAAATTTTATTTTTAAATATAAAAATTATTCTTAATACTTTTAAATATAGACATGTAAAAATTTGAATATGTGAAAATAGTTAAAGCTATTTTTTCTTTTCTTCCAAATAAAAAAGGAAAATGTTGTCCCTCTTAAACTACACTACACTTCGATTACTCGATGTTCACTTTTGTTGTTCACCACCCTTACAAATTTGATATTGGAAATCATAGGTGGCCACACATAATTTTAATCACCTTTATCATAAATTTGTTAGTGAAATTCCGAAAATAGTATTTGGCTTAAACTATAAAACTAAATTAAATTTTACTAATTAAATTGTTGTGCTCATAATTACTAGTGTAATTTTTTATACATATTATTTGTTATATTATCATGTATACATTGATATTTGAATTTTCTCAATAAGTATTATAAATAAAAAGAATGAAATGATATGCAATTTTATTTTATTTAATCTTTCTGAGGACAAAGAGGAGGAGGAGGAGGAGGCACAGGAGCAAGCATAGGAGGCAGAGGAGAAGGTGGAGGCAAAGGTAGAGGAGGCAGAGAAGAGGAGAGGAGGAGGCATAGGAGAAGAGGAGGAGGAGGCAAAGGTGAAGGCATGGAGGGAGAGGAGAGGAGGAGGAGGAGGCAAAGGAGGAGGATGAGGTGGAGGTGAAGGCATAGGCAGAGTAGGAGGTGGAGGATGCAGAGACAGAGACACATGTTAAGGTGGTAGGGGAGGACGAGGAGGAGATGGAAGCGGAGGAGGAGGAGCATGAGGAGGACGCGGAAACAGTGAGGAGGAGGAGTAGTTGAAGGCATAGATGGCGAGGGTGGAGGGAGGATGTAGTGGAGGAGGCGGGGCAAGAGGAGGAGGATGTGGTGGAGGAGGTGGAGAGGATGGGGCAGCAGGGAGGGGGTAGGCGACAGTGGTAGAGGAGGTAGTGGAGGCAAAGGAGGTGGACGAGGAGGAGGAGAAGGAAGAGGAGGAAAAGGCGAAGATGGTTGTAGTGGTGGTTGTGGCAGATGAAGAGGAGGAGCATGTGGTGGTGATGGTGGTGGTGGAGGTGGAGGAGGAGGAGGAGGGGGTGAAATTGGTTGATGAGGAGGTGGAGGTGGTGGTGGAGGTGGAGTAGGAGGAGGAGGTGGAGGGGGTGGTGGCGGTGGATGAAGAGGAGGAGGAGGAGAAGGAGATTAGGAGTGGTGTGTTGGTGGATTGTGTGGATGAGAAGGTGAGGTGGTGTTGGTTTAGGAGGAGGTGGAGGTGGAGGATGAGGAGCAAGAGAAGGGAGAGGTTTAGGTCGGGGAGGAGGAGGAGAAGGAGGAGGAGGAGGGCTTGGTGTTAGAGGAGGAGGTAGACGTGGAGATGGAGGAGGAGGAAGAGTAGGAAGTGGAGAAGGAGGAGGAGGTGGTGGAGGTGGAGAAGGAGGAGGAGGATGGGGTGGAGGTGGATGTGGGGGTGGAGTTGGAGGTGGATGTGGGAGTGGAGTTGGAGGTGGTGGAGGTGGAGGTGGTGGTGAAGTAGGAGGTGGTGGAGGTATAGGTGGATGTGACATAGGAGGTGGTCGAGGTATAGGTGGATGTGGAGGAGAAGGAGGTGGTTGAGAAGGGTGTGGAGGAGGAGGATGAGGAGGAGGTAGAGGTGGAAGTGGTGGTGGAGGAAGAGTGGAGGTGGAGGAAGAGTAGAGGTGGAGGTTGAGGTGGAGGGGGAGGTGAAGGTTTACGTGGAGGTTTATGTGGAGGAGGAGGAGGAGGATAGAGAGGAGGAGGAGGAGGTGGTCGAGGAGGTTGAGATGGAGGAGGAGAAGGAGGAGGAGGAGAAGGAGGAGGAGGAAGGAGGAGGGAGTGAAGGAAGAAGAGTTGTAGGCGGTGGTGAATAAGGAGGCAGAGGAGGAGGATGAGGAGGAGGGAGAGGTGGAGCGAAGGTGGAGAACAAGGAGGAGGAGGTGGTAGTGGATGAGGAGGTGGATGAGGAGGAGCAGGAGGAGAAGGTGGATGCAGAGGTGGTGTAGAAAGCGTAGGTAGAGGAGGTGGAGGAGGAGGTGGAATAAGAGGAGGAGGTAGCGGAGGTGGTAGAGGCAGAGGTGGTGGAGGTGGTAGAGGCGGAGGTGGTGGATGTGAAGGTGGGGCAAGAGGAGGTGGTGGAGGAGGAGGAGTAGGTGGTGGTGGAGGAAGAGGAGGAGGAGGATGTGGTGGTTTAGGAGGTGGTGGTAGAGGTGGAGTTGGAGGAGGTGGTGGAACATGAGGAGGCTAACAAAATATTCCTAGTTCTACCACAGGATTGAGAAGGGTGAGGGGATATAATTTTACCGTTTTAAAACACTCAAAAATAAGAAGAAATGAAAAAAAAATTATGCACAAGACCATTCGAATTTTACATATAATTACCTACCATAGAATATCCTAAGGAGATTGCAAGTTAAGGCTCACATTGTTTCAAACTGATTCAGGCATCAACATATAATACTTATTAACAAAAGATTATAATGGGTATTTAAGTATGAGGACCACAATACCTATAGAAGTTAGACTCAATTTCGTGGGAAGTGTTGGAGCATACCCAAGAAAAGGGCAAAATAGTAAAGAAGCATAGAATTGCAACAATTTTTGGCATCATCTATTGGACGAGACACCTTGTAGTAACTTCGACATGTCAAAGATGTATTCATTGAAATAAAAAAATATATAATGATGGTAGACAAATAATTGCAGGAACATCAACTATTCATTTCAACCAAAGTTAGCATATAAAATTGAAGTTCGACACGCACATATAATGGAGGACGTTTGAGTGAATGCAACAAGAAAACAATAAGTGCTAGAGTTCAAATTGAATTCTAATTCACCTCGTGAAACTACCACAACAATTGTAGAATAAAAGGATTATCAAGATAAAACGTGACCTAAGGAGGCTGGTACTGAGGAAGTCCCATACAAGAATACTATGTCAGAAGATATATTAAAGGAAATTCTAGAGAAAGATAATCTACAAATATATGTTACCTCAACCTCCCCTACAACTGACGAACAAGTTCCTCTAGTAGAGTCAAATACACCAAACACTTGAGCTCCATAAATAAAGAAAGGATAAAAGAAACATCTAGTAAGAAACTCACCTAAGGCATGCTTGAGATAAATAAATATTTCAAGCCCTAGAGGATAGAAGAAAAAATTTAAAATAAGGATGTTGTATAGTAGAAAGATTTAGGAGAGGCAATGACAATAAAGGGATATTTGGTTAGAATGTTAGAACTAGGAAATAAAAAAAATTAATATAAACATTCCCAACAGAATTGCAATCCAATAGTTTCTACAACAATTGGTCAATCATAGCGAGCAACTAACTCCTCATGTAAATAAATTTCAAGATAAAATGATAGTTCAAGGGAATTAAAAAATATCCACTATAATTCATAAGGCTCACCAAGAATTTTCCAAAGAAAAAAAAGAGTTAGAAAAAACATTATATCATAGAGCCCAATGTTTTTATTATTTTCCAAATATATTTATCACCCACATGTGATCAGATATAAACTCAATAATTTATATTTTGAGAATCTTACTCTCGAAAAGTAACTCAACCTTGAGAAAATTCTACCCATGAGAATTAGGTTTTATAGGAGAAAAATTTAATCCCAAATAAAAGATGAGAAAAGATAGTGTTTTAGAGAAGGGATGAGAGTAAAAGTAGAATATGCCAATGTTATTGATCATTTTCATGGAATCATTAATAAAGTCAAATTATATTTATTATTTTCATGGAATTGTTAATAAAGTGAAACTAATAGAACATCAAATACTAGTTGATCAAGAATTGTCAGGGTACATATCACTAGCTGACAAGGTACAATATTTGAGATATTTTAAATCATTTGATGCCGATGAAAGTATATTTGCATGGAAATGATCTATATTTGATCAAGATATTCAAGTGCTTGCACCAAATACTTATCAAACAACATTCCCTATCACTTCAACACTAGCACCTGCAATAGCACAATCATCTCAATCATCTTCACAATGACATAAATTCAATTTCTTTGAGCCAAGCTTTTAGGATTTGGTCTCTCTTCTGAACAACAATATCATACTCAGGAATTTGAAATTGAATGTTCCAATCAGTCAGCCAGGGAAGGGAAGAGGAGGAATTAACATTTCAAATCTTGTAGATGTAATTCAAGAAGTTCTATTTGACCACGAAACTAGATCTTCTAATTAGCCAACCACCCTTCTGGACAAAATTTTATTTCATTATAAGGATTTACATTTTTTATTTTATGGTGTATCAAGTTTTGTACAAATTTTGTAAGACTCCAAATCTTCTTGTCTTTGTCATAAAGAATGAATTAAGAGTAGGGAAGATGTTGTAGGGGCTATTCAACTTAGTTGACCATCCCAAACAATTCTATAATTGATATTATAAAGTCGATCAACTCTCTAGTCGATTCAAGATTCTATGTTAGATAGGCTAAATTGGTTTTGACTTAAATTATTGCGATTATCTCGACATAATATATATATATATATATATATATATATATATATGGAAATGTATGCATCATTGTATCTGTTGTGATTGTCTTCTCAAGGCAATATAATATAAAGTAACAATATGTTGGTTCTCTCCTACATCGTTTCTCTTCTTCTATTCCTAAGTTATTTATCTTCATGTGATTTCTTGTTTTCCTTTCTCCTAGTAACTAATGGTCATTGCCTACTACACAACAATAAGTATATATCATTTTTTTGGAATATTTTACTAAAAGCTAAAATACTGTAAAATATTGGTGCGTTGTTTAATGAATCGTAAAATGCTATAAAATATTTGTGAATCATTTGCTTCATTATAAAACCTTGTAAATTATTGGTCAATCCATCATTTAATCTTTACATCATGTTATTTTTCCTTCTTATGCACTAATTCTCTAATAGAAAAATAATTATCAAATTACTTCACTTCAAATAAACGAACATTGTTAGGATTTGGTGGTTCATCACCATATATAAATTTTTTCAACTCCTCAGTGTGTAAATATTATAATAACTATTGTGTTTTCTTCTTCAATCAAAACTCTAATAATTGTTTATCAATACACAATTTTTTGAAATTACAATAAATGCACAATGAGATTGACTAAAAGACAAAATATGTAATGAAAGTTAATATCTTATATGATAAAAAAAATTTTTATCACAAACTCATTATAAGGCCACAATTTTCGAGTTCGAAAATATAGCACACAAAGAAAAATGTTCATTACTTAGTATAACATGTTACAAAATAAGTATCATTAAAGGATTTCAACTTCAAAAATGAGATACAGTAAGAAGATCCAACAATGAATGAAGGGACCCAGCTAGAGCTTTTAACGAACATTCCTTACAAGGGAGAATGGTGTAAGGTTAAAAAGAAGAAATTGAGAAAACGGTGATATGTTTACCACTATTTTGGAGTTGTATTTTTGGTCTCTGTGATCACCAGTTTTGATTGTCATGATTGAATGCATTGTCAATATCTACAACATGTAATTTTATTTTCATTAATAAAATTAAGCTTTTTCGTGAGGAAAAAAAATATATTAATTAAAAATAATTATAAAAGAATATGATTCTCATACATACATTGAATCGTATAGTGGTCGTTACCAAAAAAAAAAAGAAAAATAAAACTTTTTCATTCATGGTTTCATGGTCAATTACCGAAATATGTGAAATTTTATTAAATTGAACATGGATAGGTTAATGAAAGCATTCAATTCATTTGAAGTGTATCTCTTGTATTGGATACTATGCATTCTTGAAATCATCATAGAAGTTGTTTGTATCAAGTTTATAGACAATTTGTTTAGTGACCTTCCATATGGTATATTATAATGAAAGTTTTTTGCATGTTTTGGAATTCATAGACACAAAAACACAAACAAGAGCAAATACAAAAAAGTAAATACATTACATAAAATAAAAACACAAACATTTAAAATCCTATCATCATGAAACACCCATTTGTAACTAATAATAAATACTTATAAAATAATTTGATTCTCAAACATGCATTGAACAATGATACTTACAAAAAAAATCCATGGTCATTTGCAAAAATAAATGAAATTTTGTTAAACTAAATCCTAATTTTAACATATATAGCTTAATACACATTCAATTAATCGGAAGTGTAATTCTTGGATATTATATATTTTCTTTGAAAAATCATCACAAATGTGACTTGTATCAAGTCAATAGACAATCTGGGTAATGACCACGATACAAAATATTCTAACAATTTGGGAAATGACCATCCATAAAATACTACTGCAGTAAAGGAAACCATCTAATAATGCAAGAATTTACATCTAGTTTGTTCATTAAATATCTAATTGTAGCATGATTAGTGTGCACAAAGGTTTGATAGCCTGTGATATAATGTTTGAGTTTGTTTTTGGAATGCACGACAGCTAGGATTTCCTTCTTGATCACTATATAGTTTAACTATGCCTTTGACAAGTTTTTTCTTCTAAAGTATATGGCATAAGGTAACTTTTCATCAATTTGTCCTAAAGCTGCCCTTATTGATTTGTTTGAGGAATCTGTATGAATGTGGAAAGGTAGGGCCCAGTTTGGGCTTCTAAGAATTGGGGTAGTCATGAGCTTGCTCTTCAAGGTATCTAGGGCTTCTTGATAGTTTTCCAACCATATGAACTCGACATATTTGCCTAAGAGGCCAAACAAAGGAGAGGCTAGCTTGCTGAAATCTTTAATGAATCTCCTATAATACCCAACTAAGCCTAGGAAGCCTCTGACATCTCTCACCTTTTGAGGAGGTGGGACCCTTTGGATGATGAAAATTTTGTTAGTGTCCACCTGTAGTCCTTGCTGAGATATTTGCATGACCTAACATTGTCCCTTCAGTTATCAAAAATTCACATTTTTCCAAACTAAGCGATAGGTTCATCTCGATACACTTGTCTAGAACATTTCCTAGGTTAGATAAAGCTTCCTAAAGGTCAAAGCCATAAGGAGTAAAGTCATCCATGTATATCTCTACTGCATCATGAACTAATTCAAAGAATATACTCAATAACTCTCTTTGGAAAGTGGCTGGAGCGTTACACAAACCAAAGGAAGGACCCGGTATGCAAAGGTACCCCAAGGAAAAGTGAAATTGGTCTTATCTTGGTCTTTTGGGATGATTTGAATCTGATTGCACCTGCTAAACCCATCTAGGAAAGAGAAATAATTTTTCCCTGCCAGACCGTCTAACATTTGATCTACGAAAGGTAAAGTAAAATGGTCCTTTTTAGTGGCTTTGTTCAGTTTTCGATAGTAGACAGATTCTCAACTTACCATTTTTCTTTGGAACTAGCAGCAAAGGAGAGACCCATTCACTATCAGAGATGGGATAGATGAATCCTCCATCAAGCAATCTCTGCAGTTCTTCCTTAAAAAGATATTTAAGTGCTGGATTCATCCTCCTTTGAGGCTACCTGACTGGATTTCAATCCTCCTTGATGTATATATGATGAGTCCATACTAAAGGGTGCACTTCCTTCATCTCATTATAAATCCAGGTGAAGGCATCTAGGTGTTTTCTCAGCAGGCTACACAGTTCCTTTTCCTGGGAAAGGATAGGGATAGATTGATTTTCAAGGTTCTTTTTGGGTTGAAATCTATATTCTTAACACAGAGAGAAGTGGAGTCGGGCACACAAAGATCAGTTGAAGGGTTTTTTTGGGTTTCTCTTACTATATCCTCTAATGGTGATACAGTGGGAGGTGGATTCTGAATCATATTTTCGATCATATCATCCTCATCTTTTTGTTTCCCCCCATGGCGATTTCTAATTCACAAAGCGGTATAGAATAGACTTCATCCTCATCTTCCTCCTCCAACAAGAGAGGTAGATCATGTTCTAGCAAGGGTTGGGTAGGAGGATATAGGATTAATTGCTTGGACATATGCCCGTTCTTTATGGCCATGTTCTTAGCTCAATCGCTGATGTAGGCATCGATGGTAGCCAACCATGGTCTTCCCAGAATGAGAGGATACCCAGTGAGCTTTGCCTTTGGCTGGAGAAATAAGAAATAGACAAGGTACTCCTAAGAAATAAGAGAGACCATCACATATTCCACAATTCGCTAAGGGGTCATGGTGGAGTGGTCTACTAGTTGTAGCACAGTCGTGGTCTTCCTCAAGAAGCCCTAGAGGTTAAGTTTGATCATTATATCCTTTTTCATAACATTAATGGCAGCTCCCAAATCAATCAAGTTATGTGGGATCATGGTGTTATTGATGTGGACATCAACTACTGGGCTTCTAGGGTCCAGACATTTTGGACAGACTACCTACCCTAACATCAGGTCAGACAGTTGACCTATGACATTGATGGTTGGGGCATCTATATTACGCCTTCGTGGATGCCTAAAGAACTTCTATTTGATCAACCTATTGTATATAGGCACATCTTTTACGGCTTGAAGAGGTGGTATCTTCACACATAAATGTTTCAATTCTCCCAGGAGTTTAGCTTCTTCTGGGGTGGGCTAGGTTGTCACAGATAGTCTCTTAGGAAAAGGTGGAATTGCTTTAGGTTCACTTTCCTCTTTATCTTCCCCAACCTCCCTTGGTGGATGTTGGCTATCGGGGAGAACTTTCCCAAATCACAAGTTAATCTCCTAAATCTCCATAGCATATGTTGGGCATAATGGTTCCCCACTATACACTTGTTGAGCCTATCTATTGTTTAGGTTCGGATTTGGCTAGGAAGGCATTTGGGGTTTCTTTGGTTGAGTAGGAGGCAATGGTTGTGGTTGGGCAAGTGGTGGAGGCAA
>APFE031629987.1:4241-18776 GCA_000404065.3 Pinus taeda | reverse complement strand
TAAAACTAACCATTATTTATGTTATTTATTTTTACCGAATTCAACTTATTTCCATAATAAATAATAATATTAAATTAATGAATAAAAATTTGACGGGGGTCCTAAAGTCAAAAATTAGCCGTTAATCAAATTTTAGCCATTGGAGTCTCTGCTCAGACTATTTAACATGCTAAGCTAGATCTGCTTCTTCAACTTGTCCTGACGATGAACCACACTAGTTGGTTCGAAACGCATCGACAAATGGTTTCTCATGTGATTTTCGCCGAAAAATCTCTCATAAACTTGATATGAATTACGGAAGCCTCAACTCTACAACTAAAAAGAGTTTTGAAAAGCAAAAAAGAGCAAGATAAGCTCACGATTTTGGCCAAGGCATCATTGGCCCAGTGAAGCACCTAAAAAGGATTACTCATGCCAAATTTCAAGAAATTTGGAGAATATTTTGACATTTTTGAAATTTTTAAAGCAAAACACAGGTTTTTCAGCAGTGGTGCTGTGCTTTTGATGGGGGCCTCCATTTGCAAAAAAATTTGCATTTTTGGAATCAACATGAAAAATCATGCATGCTCAGAAATGGCTTAGAAATTTTGACAAGTTCTGGGTCTTCAAAAGGGCAAAAAACACCCAAAAAGTACCATCTCTGCTACTTTTTTGCTACACAGGAAGCAGTCTTGGGAGATTCCATTTTCAGAGGGGCAAATGGACTCCAACTCCAAAAATTCAAGTTGTTATAGAAAGTAGACTCATTAAGCTTTCCGTGGAGCTCTTCTGTGCTTGATTTGGACTTTGGGAGGTCTTCCAAAAGTGGCCTTGAAAAGGCATTGTGCATAGAATCAGTAGCGCTGCGCATAGGAGAAAAATTTGCCAGTTTTGCCTGTTTGTCCAGAATTTCACCTAGTTTGGCTATTAGTTGACTTTTTCTTCTCTCTTTGGTAAATTAACGATGTAATATTATGTAATATGATTCACTATGATTTAAATATGATGAAAAATGACTTGAGGGGGTAGATACATCAGTTATAGGTTGAATGAATCAGTTTCCATAATTTTAGAGGCAAGTTGTTCCACTGCCTATTTTGTAGTTCCTAGTTTAGATGTTGTTGAAACAACTCCTTGACTCATGGATTCGACCCCTGATGGCTAGCATAGGTGGTTTTATGCCTATATCTTGTACTTTCTTAGTCATTTGTCAAGGTTGGGCTCTTGTGGATGCATTGAGCTACATTGTACATCATTTCTATAGTTTGGCAAGGAAATGAACTAGGGTTTTGCAGCATTTTGTGGGATTCTTGTGGTAATGAGTATTGGAATTGTTTTCTCCTATGTTATTTAAATTTATCTTATGTGTATATGTGCCATCATCTATCTTTTTCTGCATAACTACATGAATCAAGATTAATAGGTGGAATCCATTGATGTTCAGTGCTCTACCTTGAGGTTACATTTAATTTTATATGTTTTTTGTTGTTTGAAGAGGATTCATGAAACTTGCATGCCCTATCCAACTCCTCACCAGTCTTTAGACCCACCATAACATCAAATTCAAAGTTCTAAAACATTTGCCTACCTCACCCCACAGATACCTCTACAAATCTGAGTTGATTTCCCAGACCCAAAGCTGCCTTCCTCATTTGATCCAGCAACCGACCATTAAAATCAATCAAAATCCTCTGAGAAAATATACCTAGCCTAAAATTAGCATTCATTTCAATCATATCAAACCTTAGTTGCCATATTCTCTTTGAGATTAACAAGGAGAGAGCCCTCTCCCGACTTGGTGGGGCTAGCTACCAGGTTAAGCGTGGTTTGATGTTACCCTAGACCTGCCTTTCTTCAGCCTGAGGTAGATTTAGGTGCTAACAGGGGGGAGCCATGCAATTCCATATGTTGCTCGACACGTAGCATCAGCACTGTTCACAAAACCGCTCACATCACGTGCTAAATTCAACCAAAAGGCCCGCGCGATATGAGCAAGGGCCGTCGGATCTAAAGGGTCCGATCAAATGGTAGTTGGGGAAATGACATGACTGATGTATAACAGGGGCAGGCCTGATATTAATTAAAAGAATTAATCATATCGAGGGTGATTTGAATGGTCACTGAGTTATTAATTAGTCTTGATGACTTAATTAATTCTCATTAGAATGGCGGGGAGGTCGGGTTCTTAATTAAGTATAGATTAGCTAATTAATCTCGTTTATTATTTGATTTACAGTTATATTTAACCATCGGTGCGAGATATGTAAAAATTTGGGGTTTTGTATAATATAAAAATACAGGCATGGGTAATTTTGTTTTATTCGGAAATTACATAATAATAACATTAGTGTTTAATATGACTATGGAATACGAAGTGCGCTAAGTAAATGTTTCTGAAAGAATTTCATCATATAACATTACTTAGGCTTATAATATATGAAGATTTCATGTAGATAGAATGTTTTTAGTTTTCCTAAGTAAAATAGGATTTTACATAGGAAAAGCTTTATAAAGGGAATGAATGACTTTATGAAGGGGTGAATATTAATGAAGGGGTTTTAAGTATTTTAGGTATTTCAAATTATTGGGCCGAGGGTCCAATCCCTTCAATATTCAGAGAAATGCTCTGAGCCCCATTAACTTTGGCAATTACCTTTAGCACTTAGGGAATTAGTGAAAATTTTAGGGGAAATGAGTAGGGAGGTTAATTATTTTTGACTTTGAGTGTTGATGTGCCTTCCATTTGATACATGCCTTGTCCAAGTGATGAAAGAAAAATATTTAAGCATTAAACTCAACCATTCATCACACATTTATTCTGCAACCATCATCTAATTACCTACCTACTTAACCTGCATTTCTACTTCTTTATTAGAGTGAACTTAGATTGGAAAACCCTTTTCAACTTTTATTTTATTTTACATAGTGATATCAATCTGAATCTGACCTTATTACATCCAAGGGCTCAGATTGAATTATTGAACTCCTTTTTCACTCTACCTATCTACTGATCTACCAAGATTAAACTATTTGGTCAAATCTTTATTCTATATTTCTCAAACATGGAATAACTAAGATTAAATTGTTTGGTTACCATGGATTGTGGCATAGGTTACAAGTTGCACACAATATTTATTATACATAAAAGTAAATAGTAGTGGTATTTAGACTTGCACACTTTCATGGTCTTTTCCTTTTGTTGGGGTTCACTTTCTTTCTTTTTCTGACCTTTTCTTTATTCTTTTTACCCTTTTATTCTTTTTCTAGGGTATACCCTCTTTACATTTTTTAATTTTTATTTTTTACAAATATGGAAAACATTTGCAGAAAGCAAAGGTATGTACATATTTCAGAGCTAAAACAAGTCAATCATGATATATGACACCTATTAGTATAGGAACCTAACACCTACCAAAACTAACAACATCATCGAATTTCTCAACTCTAAAAACATATATGAATTGGATGGTTTGGGAGTAGATGATAGAACATAAACAATATTAGAAGTAAAAGAAGTTCTGACAAAGAACTTGGTTGTGCAGTTGACAGAGAAATGTCATACTTTGGAGGTAGTAGTTAACAGGTTTTTCACTAGAATAGAAGCATTAAATAAGAAGGGCCTACCTTATTTATTTGTGATCAATGACAAGCTGATGACCATGGAAGACTATATGAAGAAGTTGAAAGACATTTAAAAGGATACAACCAAGTCTTCCCACATCAAAGGTGTTATGACGAGGAGAGATTTTTATGAAGCTATCAATAACATGAGTTTCATGCAACATAAGATAAAATAAATTTTTGTAGTAAAACACACATTCTTTTCATATACTGAGGTAGATGAGATCTACAACAAGGTAACAAAAATTTCCATTCCATATTAGGAGTGGTAGGATAAACTATGTGAATTCCAGGATTAAAGAAAGGGCCAGCTTCACCAATGCAACACACAAATAATGGCCACTCAACGACTATTCTCCACCAAAGCAGTGCCAGATGTCTAGATCACTTTGCCAATTCACCTCTTTTGATCACATTATTTCATTTCTATTAGTCTGAAGTTAATAATAGAATTCCATGTCAATGAGGCATTAATTGTAACCTTTTTTGTAAATTTTGTTTAAATACTTCATTCGATCGAAGTATTGAGGGCCAGTTCCTGATCATTGTAACTCTTTTTATCAAAGCACTATACTTTTCCACGTTGCTGGAGCATCATTAATAAAAAGACTCTTCACATGATACTTGTGTTGCAATATACTGGTGATGTTTTTTCTTACTGTAATTGTGTTTCCATTTTTATTCTTTATCTGTTTATCATTTGAAATCTAATTGTAAAATAGGAGATGTGAAAAATAAGATATGTTATTGAGAACCTTATTTGCACTGCGTTTACAATCTATATGTTTTCTTTTGAAGTCTGATTGAGAAATTCTTAAATTATTTTCAATCACTACTGAATCACCTATTTTCTCCATTCCACAATTTAATTTAAGTTTCTAGTAAATGTAACTAGCTTGCTCTGTGATTACTCCTTTGAACTTTTGACGCAACATCCAACTTAATTTGAATCCATAGCCCAAAGGAAAGAAAGTAATTTGATCAGATCAACCAAAAAACCAATCAAACAAATTCAAACAAACAACCAAGAAAAATCAAAACTAGTCTAAAGTCAACTTAAAAACCATGCTATATCATAAAGAGAGATCCCTCTATGAAGTTGGCAGGGCTACATCCCAGCTTCAAAAGTGGTTTTGATGTTGTCCAACGTATTTACTCCCACAACCTAAAAAATACATAACGATAACACATCACAACATCGAAGGCAAGTTTGCAAGCAATCCAAACTGATGGTTAAATGAACAACACTTTTCAAAAAGGTTTATACATACTTATACAGAATAGTTCACACATGCATGCGTAAGAAAACCAATACATATATCATTTAGAGTAAGCCAGATAACATAGAATACAATACAACATATGTGTGAAACATGTTGGCTATTATTATATAAAGAAATGTAAGTTCCAGTCATATAATACATCAATGTCCAACCACTAATTCCAATAGTTGAACGTTATAGCCACATCCGCCTGCTCCTCCAAAGAGATGTACTAGCTTTGCGCAGTGGAGAAGCCAATGCTCGTTACAATATGGTCCAAGCTCTCTCCATGATAGTCTTATTGGAAGCTTGGCTGACCAAAATCCTTTATAATGAGTTATGAGGGACTGTTTAGTGCAAAGGGTGGGGTGACCCTTGACATTCCCGTTTGTGACAGTTCAACTACCATCATAACTCTTCACCTACTCTATGACTATTACATCCAACTATCACAACTTTAATTACACTTGACATAATTTTACATTACAATGCACATGTACCCATGTGAAACAAGATGGCTTCAGCAAGCCAAGTTAGACATCACTCTGACTTAGAAAACCATGGAAGTCCAACTCCTCAACATCCTCATGTTGATTGACAGTAACATATTGATGCCAAGATTAGTAATCCTTGATGGTGTGCATGTGCTCCATGGTGACATCTGTCTAAAACCTGAATCTTACCTCCATAGCATCTGGGTACACTGCTCGGTCTCCTCTATCCAACTCGTTTGAAATAATGCGCATCATTGTCTTCAATGTGGCCCCACCAGAAACATACTTGTGCATGATGTCTACACTGATGGGAAAGTATGGGCTCATGGAAATGCACATCAAGTCGTCAAAGTACGAGTCAAGCACTAGTCAGACCTATTTCTTTGTCTTTGCCTGGGTGAGAGTCCTAATAGATGGGATCGGGTGTGTGAATGCCACAACATCCATACTCTTGAATACTCATGCATCAAAAGCATGTATGCTAGTGATGAGATGCAGGAGCTCTTCATAGTTTTGGTTCCAACTTTGGATACGTTCTTTCAGCTTGACTGCATTAGCCCTCATCATATTAGAAAAGTGAAGCGGGGCTCATGTTGAAAATAGCAGCAAGAAATGCTAAAAATAACATTGTTATAAATAACATTTTAGGATATACTCCAACTCTGTTGGAAATATAAAAAAGTAGAAATGCTAAAAATAGCATTGCATAACATTTCAGGATAGATTCAATTTTAGTTAGTCCCTGCACTAAAATTGAGAAGTAAAATTCGAATTTGATCTTAGCAGTTGTTTGTAAAATAATTAATTAATTTATCTTAAGTTAATTAATTGGAGAAAATCAAACATGAAGTCTATGTGAAGACATGCAACAATTATTCCTTTGATTGGGGAAGTTATCCCTTAGTTAAAGAGATAAGGATGAGTTGTAATTTGAGTTGTAATTAGTTAGCTCAGTTAACTGAGTTAAGTCCAGTTAGATTAGTTCAAATAGTTTGTTGAACTAATTGTGAGTTCAGTTAGTTAATGCATGCATGCATGTAAGTGTTGCACTTTAGATAATTGAATATTCTCTCATAAATAGCTCATGCATGTCAGTTCAGACAGAGACCCAGTTGAGATTAGACGATGGGACAATGTACTATCAGTTGCAGGAATATTCCATGGAGGATATCTCTTGCATGCAGAAGGAATTCATTCCTTGGAGATTGCACAGTTACTTTTGGGTTTGGTGAGTGTGTGATGAGGCCAATTCACATAGGTGACAGCATTGGACCCCAAGGAAAACTGCGCAAGGAAATAGGAGGCTTGGAGGGCTAAGGGAAGGCATATCTTGTGTCTATTCAACCCGTGAGCTGTATTGTTCAATTGTATAGAGATCAGGATAGCTTGTGAGCTGATTCTTTATGTAATCTAAACATATTTCCACTTGTATGATAATACAAAGGTTAGGGTTTTTAGCTGAGTCTTTCCCCACAGTATTCTTCTATGTTCATGTGTGATTGATTTCTCATTCTCAGTTATATGTGTTCTATTTGATCTTGCTCATATTCGATTAAGCTTCCACAAGTTTGTGTAGAAGTAGATCTTGTATTTTGCTTTAGTATTTGCATAATTTGTTGATCTATAGTGGGAATTTCTACATGATATCAGAGCAAAGGAGATCAAAGTTGTCAATATCATATTTAGAAGAAAAGAAATCGAAGTAAAAAATAAAAATAAAAAAATTGGGTTGCGAGTTTGCAGAGAAAATCTGAAAAATTTTGTGCAAAATATTTAGAAACAAATAGCATATTTGGATTCCTTGCGAAAAAATACCCAAATTCAAAAAACAAACCGACTGAATTAGATTTTGGATGAGGGAGATATCACTAATTTAAAATCAACTCGTTTTCTAGAAAATTCCGTGATAGCGAGAAAGATGAAACAGATTGGTGTGTTAGCCAAGAACCTATATGCACTTGAGGTACAAGATGCATGCAAAGCCTTGAGGATCAAGGCAAAGGTTAGACACTTGGTGGTTGAGAGGGAGAGTAAATTACCTCTCAACATGCGACCATAAAAAAATTCTCAGACAATTGTGGAAGAACCACAATTGGTGAAGCAGCTTCAGGAAGTTGTGGAGCAGCCAGAACTAGAGAAGCTAAGAGGAGACTGAGCGGAGGAACCTACTCATGCAGAGACCTCCAATAGTGAGAGATTTCAAGCCAAGTGGGCATATGGATCACATGCAACCATACCTCCAGGTGTGAGGTGGGGCAATGTGAAGTGATAGTCTCAAGAAGGCTGAAATAAGGGTAGGATCCTTGAGGTACCCAACCTCTTTGATTAGACCTTGCTACAGGAACCCCGACGAGGAGTAGTAGGACTGGCTAAGTGGGTAGAGACGAATGTGAACTATAGAGAGAGCTATAGTGCAGGAGTCCCAAGACAGAACAGAGCTAGCAGGATGCAACAATGCAAGAGTCACAGGAGTGTTGCACCAATGCAGGATGGCACAGAGAGGTGTAGAATGGTGCAAGATGCACGGAGTTGTTGCAGTAGCACAGAGGTTAGATAGGGAGCACTTGTCAACAACAGAGGGAACTTCAGCATCAGAGGGTGCTTCTAGCTCAACGGGGAGGTTAGTTGGAAGATTAATTACTTACTTCTCAGTAACTGAGTTACAATGCAGCAGTGGGCAGCACGATGCAACATGATGAGAGGAGGGGCAGTGTAGATGCAATGCTAGAAGATAGGACCAGCAGCAGTATGGATGTAGAAGGAGGAATCAATGTTATTGATGCAGTCAGAGATCAAAGTGACAGAGACTAGAGTAGTCTAATACTGAAGGGCATAGAGGTGTAGAGTTTTTAGTCGACAAAGGAAATAATGGTTAGAGACTTTGATGATAGGGGCATCATTCTAATTCAGGGTGGATATTTTTTGTTTCTGGAGATGTTGGAGCAACAACATTTGAGAGAAGTGTTGCATGCAGAACATTCGAAAGGTTCAGGATCAGGTTCGAGTTGAATGTCTTTCTTGTTGAGAGGGAGTGTTGAAAATAGCAACAAGAAATGCTAAAAATAGAAATTCTAAAAATAACATTGTTGTAAATACCATTTTAGGATATATTCCAACTCTGTTGGAAATAGAAAAAAATAGAAATGCTAAAAATAGCATTGCTATAAATAGCATTTCAGGATAGATTTCAATTTTAGTTAGTCCCTGAACTAAGATTGAGAAGTAAAATTTGAATTTGATCTTAGTAGTTGTTTGTAAAATAATTAATTAATTCATGTTGAGTTAATTAGCTGGAGAAAATCAAACGTGAAGACATGCAACAGTTATTCCTTTGATTGAAGAAGTTATCCCTTAGTTAAAGACATAAGGATGAGTTGTAATTTGAGTTGTAATTAGTTAGATTAGTTAACTGAGTTAAGTCGAGTTAGATTAGTTCAAATAGTTTGTTGAACTAATTGTGAGTTTAGTTAGTTAATGCATGCATGCATGTAACTGCTACACTTCAGATAACTAAATATTCTCTCATAAATAACTCATGCATGTCAGTTCAGACAAAGACCCAATTGAGATCAGATGATGGGACAGTGTACTATTAGTCACAAGAATATTCCATGGAGGATATCTCTTGCATGCAAAAGGAATTCATTCCTTGGAGATTGCGCATATACTTTTGGGTTTGGTGAGTGTGCGATGAGACCAATTCACACAAGTGGCAGGATTGGACCCCAAGGAAAACTGCGCAAGGAAATAGGGGGCTTGGAGGGCTGAGGGAAGGCATATCTTGTGTCTATTCGGCTTGTGAGCTGTATTGTTCGATTGCACAGAGAGCATGATAGCTTGTGAGATGATTCTTTGTGTAATCTAAACATATTTCCACTTGTATGATAATACAGAGATTAGGGTTTTTAGCTGAGGCTTTCCCTAGAGTATTCTTCTGTGTTCTTGTGTGATTGATTTCTCATTCTCAGTTATATGTGTTCTATTTGATCTTGCTCATATTCGATTAAGCTTCCGCAAGTTTGTTGTAGAAGTAGATCTTGTATTTTGCTTTAGTATATTGCATGATTTGTTGATCTACAGTGGGAAAATTCTACAGCTCCCTTGTATTCCACTGTCCATGTTTACATGTCCTCAACAATAGCATGCAAGTTCATCAAGAGACGTGCTCTTCTAGCACATCGCTGCTACCATCTATTTACATGGACGACTGTCTTATGCACAGTACCAAACTTGGAGTGCAACGCTCGCATGACTATGTCAAGGGACGATACTTCATCTAGTATTTCCTTCTTTAGTTCAGCTCAGGTGGACATTGTCACCAAGTCTCCTCCTTACTTGGTCATCTATACTTCCTTTGCCATTCGCTCATTCTCAGCTTTCAAAGAGCGAACACTTGAGCTAGTGGCTTCGACATACACTCTGGTTACATTGGCCAAGGATGTTGGATGTTTGCACACATCGATCGGGATTACTCATTCCTCAACTCGTGCAGGAGATGTATGATCCTCAGGAGTTCATACTCTGCGAGACTAAGAAAATCTATGTTACGATTCGTTGAATGAGGTGTTGTGCATCTCTCCTTTGGGATGATCACCAAGGATCTTAGTGCCCCTTTTGTCACTTGAGACTTGCTCATCATCTGGATGCAGTGATGTGGGTAAGTTGACCTCTTGGTGATGAAGCATGAGGTCGGTGTCCTGTTCCAACTCTTTCTGCTCCATGTCTACATCCAACAGTTGAAGTGCTTTTTTTTATCTCATGAGCAAAGTCTTGCTCCTGCGATGGTTCACCCTCTTGGCTTGATTCCAGCTAACCTATACGAGCGTTGTTTCATCTATTTTCACATGTTGTGCCCCTTGTTGTATCTACTGTTGCTACACTTCCCTCTCCTGTTTGTGCAGCTCCTGTTCTTTTCGAAGTTTCTCCCTGAGATCATACAAATCCTTCTCTTCTTCTTCCATTGTTCTCTTATCCCTCTGCCTTTGTGTGATTTGCATGTCACAATGGTCCCTCTTTGCCTCTATAGCCATAGTTAATTTTTATACCAATGGATATGATTGGAACTTACAATTTTTCTCCTCCTCCATGCGATCGACAATCTTCCTCTTACCTTTTTCGCACATTGGTATGCTTGCCTCTGCTGCCACTGCTACTACTGCTACTGTTGGTGCTCTCCATGATGTTGCTTCATGTTGCTTTGCTAAAAACTCCACAATGAAACCGACCTATTCATTGGGTCTGGAGAAACTATAGCAATATCTCCGTAGGTTCTCCTCGAACCAATAACATGCCCCGTGGATCCAGTTGAACTGAACTCTCATGTAGTGATCTTTCACAATGCAATGTGGGTCATACGGATTGTAGTTTCGAAGGTCAAATGGGTATTTCTTCATCAGTTCTGCTTTGATATTCGCTTGCTTGATACTGTAGATCTCATATAACCTAATCCACAATGGAAGAGCGGGCCAAGGTGCCTTCTTCTGGTGCAATCTAGTTGTCAATCTTGCTTAGATGTGATAAGCTACTTCCTGCATAAAAAGTATTTCCAAGGTAAACTTTAGTAGAGCATGTGGATGCTTCTTTGTGCTGAAAATTTGGATGAAGGTGTTGGATGGTGAGTCATACCAATCAACAATGTCTAGTAGTGCCTCTGTTGCTTCCTTTGACATGCAGGGTGGATCCTGTTCGAATATCATCTTGTAGACTGGGGTGACAAGATGATCGGACAACTATGTGATTACTCCTTTGAAGCTGCATTTGGACAACAACTTGAAATATGTGTTCACAACAGTCTTCGTTAGTGACCATGCCCACTCCAAGCCCGGGAACTCCTATCAAGCACAGATTGCATCTAAGATGTAGGCAAAAATTTAAATCTCTGCATGCATATCTCCGGGTGACTATTGAACCTTTGTTACTTGTTCCTTCAGCTGATGAGCTAGCATGCAGGACCAGTTACATGGTTTTCCCTCTCTAGCCATTTGGTCCAGTACAATCACCCAACTTTGTGGGAAGGTTTCCATGCTTTCTTGGCCATATAGTTGACATGAAAATATGACCAAGTATTGATACGTCTTCTGCAATATCTTCATCTTATAGATCTGCTTCGATGTCAACCTGAATAGTGCCTACTCCTTTACCCAGTACTTTAGAATGTATCTATAGTTAGCACTATCGTTGGGTAAGTTAAAGGTAGTCTTCATGATAGTCACGAGCTTTGACAGTTGATACATCTCATCATAGTCTTATGCCTAGAAGGTCACAAGCTTCATCCCACTGACACTACTCAAGGTCATCGTCTTGGGATCAGTGTGAGAGATGATCCAATGTATCATATTAGTGCATGGTATTGCAGGGTATCTGCATGCAATCTGATACAAGCCAGACCTATGAATGTTCACATACACCTGACAGTCTTCGATGTCTTCCTCAAAAGTACCTACAAATGCTTCATTGATCTCTTAACACTTTAGCTTGATGTCCTTGTCTAGAAATCGCTTTGTATATTCATAGATCGAGAGACTAGAGGAAATTTGCTCAACTGCTACTCCAGCTGCCTTCCCGTCAGTGTCTTGTGATCTCACTCTCTTGGAAGCCATTGATCCTATGCTAATAAGAGGCAGATGAATACCTGAAATATCTGGAGACAAAACAACATGATTGGCAAGAAATATATCAGCAAAAACCAAATAGGGAATGACACACCGCATACCTGGGGAACTGATAGGAAAGATTGTGCAATTTCTTCTAGGAGACTAGGTGACCAGCTATTAGAACTATGCAAAAGGCTATCTGGGATGTGTGGGAGGCAAGACTTGCTGTTGGATTTACACAATGTGCAATCCAGACTGGCTACTGGATGTTGGGATTAGGCAATGCACAATTTGATCTAGGAGTGACTGTAGGCTCAGAGATTGCATTGCGCAATTTTCTGGGCCAATAGTTACTTTCCCTCAAAAATGCGCAAAATAGTCATAGAGGATAGTGCTGGGCAGAAATGCACATTTCTGGAGTGGAAGAGAGAGCCTTCCTTCCCTAAATTTCACAATGATGTGTAAGTGTAAGCAGATTTTGATCCAAGGTTGACCTGACTCGCTAATAAGCAACTAAAAGCAAACAAGACAATGAATGCATGGCAACACTAAGTGAAAGAAGAAGTGATTGACAGTGCATGCAAACATGAATGAAGGATTCAGTAAACAGATCAACATGCATGTGGGTGAAGCGAGTGGGTGAATTGGCAACTGATGAACCTCATCATTGGGCAATTATATGGGCCTTAAATCACCTCCTAGCTTAGTCAAACCAGCTCTTCTCAAAACTTATTACATGTTTTGATTATATTTTGTTTAATAAGATGAGTTAAAGTGAGATATTATGCCTAATAGACTAATATGCATTGAATGCAGGTTTGGAAGAGAAAATCAAGGAATTTTGGCAAGACTAAGGTTTGAAACTTGAATGGGACAAGGGAGAGAGATTGTAGGAGGTAAATCAGCCTCATTTACTCCTCTCTTGCTCGAATATTCCTCCATTAATCACACCAGCTCGGAGTGCAAGCAGCCAAGCCATGAAGATCAAAAGGAAGTTGAGCAAGTGACAGATAAAGAGTTAGCTCATCTCGAGTTTGGGAGCTGAACCTTGCTAAATTTAAGGAAGTCATTGGGGACTTCAGTTGTATAAGTAGAGAGGCCTAGAGCCTCATTAGGATTCAAATTTTTGTTGTAAAAACTTTAGTTATTTTTTAGCTCTACACTTGTGGAAGACTTTGATGTAATTTTCTGTTTTGGCAATAAGAATGAGTTTTTTCTTGATCCAATGCTGAGTTAACTTAGTGGGTTGAAGCTCTTGGGTTAGGACCTAACCATAGTATCAATTCTCCTCTTCTTGTATATGTATGCTTAGGTTAGTTTCATAGATTCATGGTTAAACTATCTTTAGAAGTATTTCATTGCAAGTAGTGTAGATTTGTTTAATTGTTTATTGGGTTGCTTCCATTTGTGCCTTATTTCAGTAGCAGGTTAGAAGGCATAAAAGAAGCACCACAAATTTTTAAGTAGGTGTCTTGGCATCACTTCTTCCTTCTGGGATCATGATTTGAGGAAAAGACCCTTATGCAGCCCCAAAAAGATAGATTCCATTTCTTTCATAATATTTAGAGTTTATTGTACCTAAACCAACATTTGATCAGTTTTTCAAAGTAGGAATTTCATTTCCATCTCTTCTATCTTCATTCTTGTAGTAGATCTCATCCATGATTCCATTTTATTCAGCAATTTCTTCATGCATACGGTAGACAATTAGTTCATTAAATTTTGCTTTTCTAGCTCATGAGAATTCTTCTTGTTTACATGATTTTTTTTGGAAATTACGCATGTTTGATGAAGAGCAAGTTCTTCAAAAGGATAAAGAGATCCCATAGCAAGTAACCACTTTCCAACTTCATCCACCCATAGGCATTCCTTGTTTTCATCAAAACCTTCACCAATTTCATCATTTTACATAGAAATTTCCGCAAGCATATTGAGTGAATCCAACCATCTCCTAAACTTGGTTTTGGGTTATGAGTGATCCTAGGCCTTTTCTCACTCCATTCCACCCATCAAACACCTTCCATAATCCTTCTGTCACCTCCAACACCCATCGTTTTTCTCATGGCCGTATCCTGTAGAAATACAGGGAATCCTGTAGGTTTCTAGTACATCCTGTAGGTTTTCCTGTAGTGGCCTGTTTTGAGACCGAATTGAGGGAAAACCTCTAGGAAGCCTCCCAAGGTCACCCAAGGGTATCCAAAACCTTCCAACCATCTCCTGAATGTTCTAGCCACCCTCCAACATCCCTAAACCACCTGCCACATCACCAAAAGAGATTAGCTTGCACACTTGATTTTTCATGAAAATCATAAAAAGACAAAACAGATTTATTACATTCCTTTACATGCATAATAGTGATGTTTGATATTTTTGACTTTCTTGCCTAGGAAAATAGAATTTTGTTCATGTTAATTTAGAATTATTTCAAAGCATAGCTCTTAGGAGTTAATTAGGAAATCGTGTGCCTTAGCATTGAATTTCAGTATTTTTCATTATTATAGTAGATCAACTCTCTCTTAGAGTAATTTCTATTTCTTTCATCAAGGAACCAAGCTTCTTCTGAATCCATAGAAGTCTGGCATGAAA
>APFE031629982.1:54818-71834 GCA_000404065.3 Pinus taeda | reverse complement strand
GTTCAATCCCACTTCTTCACCCCTGTGAGCATCACCCGATGCAATGAGTGCTAAGTGAACTATTCAAAAATCATGAGAAATTAGTCAGTTACGACTACCTCTCATGGAAATGGTCATACGTTTGAATGACTTACTTAACGCAGTTGAATCCCAAAAATGATACCTAAAACATAATCAGTTATCCAAACTAGAAAAGTCCTCATGATGAAAACTCTGATGTTGAAGACAAAGGAAAAGTGTGAAAATATTTTAGTGCAAATCAATAAATTCTACAGAAAATTTTATGTTATGCAAGAGAGAGGTCTTCCATCTTTTAAGAATTCATATGTCCAGATGGTAACAAAAGACCAATATGAAAGATTGTTGAAGAGAGAGGCAAGGGATAGGACAAAGTTTGTTGGAATCAAGGGAGAGATTAGCAGTAAGAATCTACTTCAAATGTTAGTTGATGACCTTTTCTTCTGCGATGAAATCAAATGTGTTCATTGTAAAACATTCTTATGATAAGGATACTGATGCAGATGAATCGTACAGATAGATGATGGATCTCAAATACCCAACAGATGAAGAATGGGAGAAGTTTTTCAATAAATTCAGCTTATTAATGCAGCATATTAGCAATATATCATAGCTATTAAGCATTTCGAGTAACAAGAATAGAGCCTAAATGCAGAAATCAAGCGCAATTGCAGATATTTTTGGAACAGTTTTCTATTTTTAGTTATATTAGTGTTGCAAACATCTCGATAACATCCTGATTTTATCTCGAAATCATGATTTTTTGGCCTAGCCAATGTTTGCCAATTTTTACAGATATTTTGGTGGTACCTTGATTTTGCCAATGTTTGTCAATATTTAGCAATATTTTCCCAATTTTTACAATTTTTTGGTTTTCCAAACCCTTACCGATTTATCCGGTTGTCGATGTTTGCGACATTGGTTAAAATTTGTTTAAACATTATCCAAATCTTTGGATGAAGAATATTTTGAATGTAAATATTTTAAGAGATGATATTTTGTAAAGCATTCTATATATACCTTATTTTTTAGTAAGAAAGGGTTGATATCTAGAGCAAGTTTTTGTAATATTGTTGTAATACTTTCAACTTGGATATAATCAAAGGTTATTGATTTTTGTTCATGACAGCAATTGTGTACTTGTGAGTTCTTCTTGTAATTTCATAGTCTCTTTCTGTGTATATTCGAGAATAGTATAGGACACTGGGAAGGGTTGGATTGATTATCAACCTCCCTGATGTCCCTCTGCAAAGATATGTTCACAACTGAGTTATAAATTGAACAATCTATTTTATTTACTGCCCATAAATCTTTAGATTGTTGCTTCTATGTTGTAGTAGGATATATTTGTATCGACTATAAGGTTACAAGTCTCCACTATTATTAGATGATTAAATGTTCAGGGATAATGTTTAGCCTTCTAAATTCCTCTCAATTCCTCTTTCAATTCCTCTCAATTCCTCACATTGATGCTTTGGCTCAATTATTTAGCCGATGGTTGCCTACAAAGATATAACATGCGGAATCAAGAAAACAAATTGGGAAGCACATACATAGGTAACAGTTGATTGAGAAACGGATGTTGTAACAACAAATGCCATGACAACATGTCAATGTAAAATCTGTGCAAAATGTTGTAAAAATTGATGTTGTAACACTCCTTAATGTTGAAAATGTTGAGATAGTTGTAAAATTTGGTGCTATAACAACTGCTAATATTGAAACTACTAAAACAATGACCGTTATAGTGGATGTTGTAAAAGTAGATGTTGTAACAACAAATGTTGTAACAGCAGATGTTGTAACAATTGAGGGGGTAGAAAGAAATTTCATCTTGTGTGTCAAAGCTTGAAAGTGGGCAACAAAATAGGTGTTTCTTCCAACCAACACTGCACCAACACTTGGGGGATCAAGAAAACAAATTGAGAAGCCTAAACATAGGTAAAATTGGATTGAGAAGTTGTTGACGGTGTTGTACCTGCCAACATGTCAAGGGGATCTCCCCGGTAAGAAGTCCCAATTAAACCTAAAACTGTTTGATGTAGGAGTCCCAGTAGTAGGTCATAAAGTAATGCCTTGATCACAATGTCGCACAAAGGCAAGTAAGATACCTCTGTCGTTAGCAAGGGTGTGACTAATGTAGAGATTCAAGGAATGCGTACGAGAGGTTCCAACACTTCAAAGGGAGAGGAAGGTGAAAGTGAGTTCCAGGTTGAAAGGGATCAGTCCCAACTCGGCTAGGAACACACCACACAAAGGACATGCACAGCTTCCGGTGGAGCTGTCCACTCGGATTCCGCAGTCACAACAACAAGGTATGATAACACAAACAACAATCGCAGATCATTCCGAGACAAGTGTGGCAATTGATATAGATAGGTTGATGAGAAAGGTCTATCTGATGTTTGGAAAAGCAGTTGACATGAACGGTGACAGCATTAACAACATATGCAATACATTAACAACAAGTTCCATATAATTACATACAAATCAGTTCATATACAAGTACATAAGTTAAACAACATATATCATTAAGGCAACCAGAACAGTCCAACTACAATAACAACATATGCTTGAAAATGTGTTGGCTCTTATTATTAAAGAAGTGTAAGTCACAATCATACAATACACCATGTAAACCTGCTAGCCCCAATACTGGAACGTTATAGCCACATCTGCCTGCTCCTCCAAAGAGATGTACTAGCTCCATGCAATGGAGAAGCCAAGGCACATTACAATATTGTCCAAGCATTCTTCAAGATAGTCTTAGTAGCAGCTTGGTCTGACTAAAAGCCTAGACAATGAGTTATGAGGGATTATTTATAGCAAAGGGTGGGGTGAACCTTGACATTCCTCTTTGTGACAGTTCAACTACCCTCATGACTCTTCATCTACTCTATGACTGTTACATCCAACTATTGACACTTGACTTACACTTGCCATGACTCAACATTACAATGCACATGTACTCATGTGAGACAACATGGCTTGACTAACCCTTGCAAGACATCATTGACACTCGGTCACCTATGATGAGACCAATTCTTTGACATGCTTCTGATGGTAAAGCTAGTGAGCTGATGCCAAGCTTGGTCATGTGTGATGGTGCACGTGCACCTCATTGTGACATCTCGCTGAAGCAAACTCTTGCCTCCTTTGTAATCGGTGCATTGGTTCAACCCCTTCATCCAACTCATCTGCTAATGTGCACATGGTCTTCTTAGGTATGGTTGAACCGACAACACACTGATGCATAGTGTCCATGTTGATCTTCACGTGTGTGTTGGTGTTCAGCACATCAACTTTCCAAAGTACATGTTCAGCCCCAGTTGTACTTGCTTCTTGTCTTCACCTCGGTGAGTGTGTTGAATAGGTTGGCTTGCATGCATGTGCTCAACGACATGCATGTTGTTGAATCCCTTGCATGTGATCAACAGCACTGCTTACCATGTCTACTCTGTGTTAGCTGTTGGGATGGATCTTTAACTTGTACGGGTGTAGTTTCATCCTTGAGTGCATGTTGCACCCACTGTTGTTCCTATTCCTATTGCAAATCATCTGTTTGTCTGTGCAGCTTCATGTTCTTCCTGAGTTGCTGCTTCAGCACTTGCAACTCCTTATTTGTTCCATCTTCTGTCTTCACGCGATTTTCATGCCACGTCGTCACTTCGTAGCCTGAGTCTCTAAAGTTGCTCTCATTATCAATGGATCTGCTTGATCTTGTAACTTCGTTCTACCTCTATGTTGTCAACAACCTTCCTCTTGCATTCACTACATTCGTTGTGTTCGCTGCAATCGGTATGCTGCCTTCAGTTGTTGTTCATGATGTTGCTTGTTGTGATGTTGCTGCTTGATGTCCTTGTCTATGAACAACTTGAAGTCTTCGTGAGTAGGCAAGCTCATAGACACTTGATCGACTGCATCCCTAAGCATGCTCTGAAAAGTGTCTTCAGCTCTGCTCTCCTGGAAACCATTATTCCTGTAATGTTGAGAGGCAAATGAACACCTGTGATACCTAGAGACATGGCTACACTCATAGCAAGAAATCTATCAGTCGAAAACCAAAATGAACATGAGAACTAACTTACAACATACCTTGGTAAATGATCATGAAGGTTGCGCAATTTTGAAAAAGGCACAGTTTGGACGGATGGGAGACTGAATGACTACTCGAAATGCACAATGCACAGTCCAGTTTGGCTTCTGATTGTTGGGATTGCACAATTCGTAATTCCATCTGGGAAGGACGGCTAGCCCCGGGACAGATTTGCGCAATTTCTTGGGCTAAGCAGCCCCTATCCTCCAAAAATGCACAAAATAGTCCCAGAGGCTAGTGCTGGGAGAGAATGCGCAAATCTGGAGTGGAAGGTGAGCATTCCTTCCCCAGATTGTGCAATACAGCCTTGATGAAGGCAAATTTCAGGCCAAGGTTGGCCCGACTTGTCGGTGAGCAACTAAAAGCAAGTCAGTGAATGCATGGAAACACTACGTGATAGCAAAACTGATTAAAAATACATGAAAAACATGAATGAAATATTCGGCAAACAGATCAACATGCATGTGGGTGAGGTAGTTTTCCAGTTGGGCTAATGTCCATGAAAAACATTTTCATGCATGCGAAAACAGTGAGATAAACGAAAACTTAAAAAGAGCTAGAACAGGCTAGTATACATATAAATGACAGCAAGTGTTTAAAGAAATTGTTATCACCAAAAAATTCTTAAAACATCATTGTGTCAACTCTGTTTTTGGTCATGATTTCAAGGAGTTCTAAAAGTCATTTTAGTCTTGATAAAAGGGTAAGTGATAGGGTTTGAAGTCTTAAGATGTCATCTTTCATTTCCAAATAAAGTCATTTAGGTTCACTTCATGGTCAAATAGGTCACATGTTCCATTAAGTTTAGGGTTAAATTTTTGCAATAATATAGGAATCCGTAGTTTTGTAGCACAGCTAGTTCAAAAAGGGTGATTTGCGCTACGAAAACAAGCTAATTTCGTGGCACACTATGAGGCAAAAACCTTGTTTTTCTATTTTTAGTAGTCAACTTCCAAGGGGGTTCTTGAGAAATTGAAAACTCATTTTTGAAAACTGAAAGAGGTTTTTCTTATAGACATTCATATCTATCAAAACATCCTCATTTTTGTAACATCTATCAGGGATTAAGAGATAGGAGCTCAGGAGTGTTGTTATGAACCAGCTCAAGAAAAGATAGAAAAGATAGATCAATGCCTTAGACTTCAGCCTCTTCAAGGGGGCAACCTCCTTTACATTACATAAATGAACAATTCTTGGATGATTCAAATGAAAATACCTCCTCTCTATATATAGGAGTCTAAGGGGTCATAACATAATCAGAGCCTACATAACAATAATAATGTAAGGGCACAATAATAACAATAGTGGGCTTCTATGGGGCACAATAGTAACAATATGGGCACTACATGGGTACATCAATATAATAAGTGGGTTGTACTAAAAACAATAAGGGGTTACACTAGTAGTATAGGGGCCTAACATGCCCCTCTCCTTCAAAAAGCGTTGTCCTCAATGCTTGAGTAGTTCTTGATGCTTCTGTATAAAATTATTGCCCTCCCATGTGGAATCTTCAGTGGGTAAATTCTTCCACTTGATGAGATACTCTGAAATTGATCGATTTCGTAGATGTTGGGTTCTTTTTTCTATGACTTCTCCAGGTTCCAATATGGTTTTTCCTTCCTCTTCAATTTCTGGCAATATTGTTTGAATTGGGAGCTTTTGCAACTTTTGAATAAGTAGCCATACTTCTTCGTCCTTCTTCCATTCATCCCTTGCTTCGTTTATCCAATCTGGTTGGATAATAGAAATAGCACAAAACAATGCTTCCACATCCTCATCCTTGAAGAGTCTTCCCATTCGGTAAGGTCGTTATTTTTTAAGTGCATGTAGTATTGCCAACATTTCCTTCTCATAAATAGCTTACTTGAGATCTAACAGTAAAAATACCCAATCACCTACATCAAAACATTTTTCACTATGATGTGGATCTACCTGTTGTTTCATTTGATTTTGCACCGAAGTGGCGTTATCCTTCAAAAGTTGGAGAACTTGTTGTTGGTGCTCGATGTGATATTTCACTGCTTGAACCTTTTTCTTCTTGATATGTCCTTCTATCCCTAGAGTTTGGGGAGTGGTAATTTCTTCCAATCCTTTACAAGATATGGTCGGATTAATTTCTTGATGCTCGATGTGATCTTTCACTTCTTGAACATTTTTCTTCTTGATATGTCCTTCTATCTTGATAGTTTGAGGAGTGGTAATTTTGACCAATGAATTACAAGATATTGTTGGATTCATTTCTTCTTTCTTAATGTGATCTTTCACTTCTTGCACATTTTTCTTCTTGATATGTCCTTCTATCTTGAGAGTTTGAGGAGTGGTAATTATTGCCAATGCTTTACAAGGTATGGTCTGATTCATTTCTTCTTTCTCTGGGGTGGGGTTCTGGCATATATCCTCTTCTTTTGATGTTTCTTGATCATTTTCTTCCTTGTCTTCATAATCTATGTAAAATAATTTCTTCTCAGCACACTTATGACCTTTAGTGCATTTGCTATCAGAATCATAACAAAGTCCTTTTTCTCTTTTTTCTTCCAATCGTTGTGCTGTAACCCTTGTAGGTTGTGGAAGGCTAGGAGAAACAACACTTCCATCTTTATAGTTGTGAGGGGTAGACTTCCTTGGTTCCATAATTTTACTTTCCAATATGTAACAAAGCCCTTTTACTATTTCCAATTGTTGTAGTGTTTCTCTTTGTATCCACATAATGTGCTATCGTTTCCTCCGTGAAAATTGACCACGTAACATGTTTTTTATGAGAACAAAGCCCTTTATACCATAAAAATTGATCCAGTTCTAAATATGAAGATGCAATACATACCTTTTCTAACAGTGGTACACCATATAGATCAAAATATTGCTCCATCTAACGTATCCAATTTACCGTATCCTTGCCATCAAACTTCCTCTTCTTGCTTTTCCTTGATTTTAGGAGCTCGATATTGAAATGCCTCTAACTCTGTACTTTCAGATCTTTAAGTTCGGAAACTATGACATGTAGTAGTCCTTTGTTCTCTTTCCAATGCCACCAGTCTGACCCCGATTGGATTCTCCAATGAAGAGTTATGCCAAATCTCCCACAGTGACCTGATTATAGACTAATTCAGTAGAGCGAACTTGTACGACATGCCACGTGTCGCTGTTTTGACCTTTGGCTCTGAAAAATATATACAAGAAGCTACCATCCGTCCTCTTTCTGTATCTTCTTACGAAATTTCAATCTGATGCTCAGAGAGAGAGTTATGATGATTTTCCCCAGGTCACCTGTTTTGAATGTAATCGAGGATTTTGCAAAAGGACCAACTTCCTCAGATCATATCTCCGAAAATATAACGTGAAAAGCTTTGAGATTTGGACCTGAGATACAACGCGATGTCTTCTCAAATGGGTTTTTTTTTTAGCTTTTGGAACATCACAGAAAAAGGGTTGTAGAGAAAATTCCACGATGACCTGTTTGGAGCAGCGAAACCCTAGAATCCAAAGCTCTGATACCAAATGTTATGAAACCAACTCAAGAAAAGATAGAAAAGATAGATCAACGCCTTAGAATTCAGCCTCTTCGAGGGGCAACCTCATTTACATTACATAAATGAAAATTCTTGGATGATTCAAATTGAAAAGACCTCCTCTCTATATATAGGAGTCTAAGAGGTGATAACATAATCAGAGCCTACATAAAAATAATAATGTAAGGGCATAATAATAACAATAGTGGGCTTCTATGGGGCACAATAGTAACAATATGGGCACTACATGGGTACATCAATATAATAAGTGGGTTGTACTAATAACGATAAGGGGTTACACTAGTAGTATAGGGGCCTAACAAATTAAAGGAACAAATGTAGCAAAACCATCATATCTTTTAGGAAAATATCTAATCTATGTAGACCTTCATAGAATTTAATGCAGTATTTCCTCACTTTCCTGAGAAACTTGTGTATCCTCATCTGCTTCTGTAGGAGTTTCTTCATGAACATCTTCATGATCCTCCTCCCTTGAAGATTATTGAGTTTCTAATTGAATTTGTTGAACCTTTGGTACTTTTGGTTGTTTCATTTCACCAACTACATCTGATTTCACAAGTGACGATTCATCAAATATGACATCTTTATTAATGATGATTTTTTGGGTAGTAGGATCCCACAACCTATTTCCCTTAAATGCATCACGATATCAAGCAATGATTAGACTTTTTTTATTTTAGATCTAACTTAGAACATTGATTCTTTTCGAATAAGAGCATAGGCATCACAACTGAAAACTTTAAGATTTGAATAATCATAAGGTTGACCTATCCATACCACTTCCAAAATCTTATAGTTAATTACAATTGATGGTGACTGGTTTACCAGATAACATGTTGTAATAACTCCTTCTACCCACAATCCCTTCTGCAACCTTGGCATTATGAGCACACTCCTTGCTCTCTCTAGAAGAGTCCTATTAATGCGTTCAACGACACCATTTTGTTGAGGAGTATAAATTGTAGTTTTATGTCTTTCGATCCCAAATTCCTTGTAATAATGTTCAAATTATTTTGAACTAAACTTAGTGCCATTGTGAGTTCTCAAACATTTAATATACCTTCTAGTGATCTTTTCAACCAAAGATCTATACTGCTTAAAATAATCAAATACAGGAGCTTTTATTTTCAATAAATAGATCCACACCTTTCTAGAGTAATCATCTATAAATGTTATAAATATGAAGATCCTCCAAAAGAGACTTTATGAGAAGGTCCCCAAAGATCTGAATGGATGTAACTAAGGATACCTTTACTAATATGCTTTCCTTTTTTAAATTTCTATCTAGATTGCTTTCCATAAATACAATGCTCAAAGAATTCAAATTCGAATATTTCAAACATGGAAGTAACTTACAATCAACCAATACCTTCATCCCTTTCTTGATCATATGACTCAAGCGTTGATGCCATAAACGAGTAGTCACTTTCACCTTTAGAGGCTATTGTTGCGTGATCTATTTCTGTCCTTCCTTCAAGCCTATAAAGTTTTCCAAACATTTTAGTCTTCATGAAAACCAAGATGCCTTTTGTCACCTTTATAACTCCACCTTGAACTGTACATTTATGATCAGCAAAATATAACACTCCCAAAGATATTAGGTTCTTTCTAAGCTTAGGCACATGCGTCACCTCTGCCAATGTTCTAACAATACCATCATACGTTTTAATCCTGATACTCCCAATCCTAACAATGTTTCATGTAACATCATTACCCATGAAAACCACACTTTCATGAATAGATTGGTATGAAGATAACCAATTCCTATGAAGACACATATGATGGGAAGCACTAAAATCGAGTAACCAACTACAATGATGTGAGAAATAATAGCAGTGGACGATACCTCATCAACAATACCTACACTTGTTTCAGCTGAATTAGCTTCCTTTGTAGAGTCATTCTTAGTATCTTGCTCCTTTGTTTTCTAGTAATCCTTCTTAAGATGCCTTGATTTGCTACAGTACCAACACTTTAACTTACTCCTCTTGCCTCTTGACTTTGATCTTGATGTTTCTCTCAAATTTTGATCTTTTTCTTTTGATTGACCTCTTGCCATCATTGCTTCTGATGTTGAGGTTTCAAGGCTAGATTTCCATTGTGTTTCCTCAAACAATAAATCTCTCACAATAGCATCAAAGTCAATGGTATTGATAGAGCTAAAACTGATAGAGGTTACAAAATGATCCAAATATCAATCAGGGAACACCATATTGCAATTTCTTTGTCTTCCCCTTCAAGGTTTACATCTATACTATACAACTGACATTAAAGAGTATTCAAAGAATTCAAATGATCACAAACCTTTGTACCTTTCTTCATCCGCAAAATGAATAATTGTTGCTTCCAATAGATTTTGTTTGTCAACAACTTCCTCATATAAAGCCTTTCTAACTTGGTCCATATGCCTGCAATGATTTCTCTCAAACGATGTTAAACACATCATCTGCCAACTATAGATGAAGAGAACTAAGTGCTCTTGCATCAATGTCCTCCAAGTCATGAATATCCATGCCCAAAAGTTTCTTTGCCCTGCCCAACAATGCATTTGCCACTCCTTTCTGCACGAGCATATCCGGCATCTTCTCCTTCCATAGGTCAAAGCTATTACTGTAATTGAACTTTTCGATTTCAAACTTCGAGTTGAGCAGTGAAAGCATAACCTACAAATAAATTGAAATTGCAGAAAATAATGGCAAATAAACAAGATAACAGAATAATGAAACACAAACCTTGACACAGTGTTTTACGTGGTAAAACACTCATTGTGAGGGAAATATCAATAGGGTAATGATAATCGATATTCTTATTATTCAAGGGAGATTTACAATAGCCAAATCACATGCATAGGTTATCTCGCTATTCAACTCACTCTCCATTCTTTTTATGCTTTTTGGTATTGGCTCTATTGCCTTATATGGATAAATAGAAACATGTCAAATTTTTTTCTAAATCCATCCACAACTTTTAAAGTAGTCACATAAGAATTTTTTTGCATTTGAAGATTTTTCCAAACATTTAAATTAAGAAAGAAAAAACTGAGCCAAAGGAACCAATCTTACCTATTATCCCAAAAATATAGAAAAATAGTTGGAAACTTGTAACAGTATCCTATTCTCCGAAGCCAAAATATAGAAAAATGGTTGGAAACTTGTAACAATATACTATTTTCCTAAGCCCAACATCCTTCTTTCGGTGACCTGGAAATCAAAAGCAAGTCAGCATTAACACAATGTCATCCACATTCTTCTTCCGCAATCAGCTGTCTTGTTTCAAAGAGTGGACGGCCTTATTTCATTGATCTCATTTGTAGTGTTAAAAGACGGGGATAGTCTGCACTAGTCAGAAGCAGAGAAACAAGCACCGTAGTCAATTAGTACAGGTAACACTGCGAACTTGTCACAGCGAATGCCGAATTTTCACAGTAAATATTAGTTCCACATTACTTACGTCATCGAGCTCTTACTGTTGTTGTTTTAGAAGTCAAAGAGTTTCTGTTTCATTGAGCTCTTACTGTTGTTGTTTAGAAGTCAAAGAGTTTCTGTTTCTTCCGTAGACAATGCCGGGTGATGTTTCTATTGATGTAATGGATGTCGGGCATCCCAGTGTCTCTTGGAATGTATATTTTCTATAACTTAATGTCGGGCATCCCAGTGTCTCTTGGGATGTATATTTTCTATAACTTAATGTCGGTATGGAAACATGTGAAAAAAACTAACGCTGGCTCAATGTTTCTCGGTAAATGCTTTTTCCCTACTGAAATTATATAACTGCTGAAGAAAACGGGACGAATTCAATGCAATACAAAGATGTGATCTTTTAATTGTAAGAATTGAAAGCCTTTTCTCCTTAATGCAAGGTCACATTTATAAGCCTTTTCTCCTTAAACCAAGGTCACATTTATAGACTTCTTTCCCATGCCATTTCATTTACAAAATGCAAACTTCCTATTTGTGTATCCTCTCTTAGTTCTATGATAAAAACATTGATTTCGAGCTTAATAAGCTAATAATAATTCAATATATCATGGCGCGAGTTGTATAAAATAACAATAATTCAATAATTTAATAAATCATATCATGGAAAAGGCGGTAAGGTATTAACTAACCTAACTTTATTTTAATTATATATTTATCAAGTGCAAAAAAACAAATACAAAATGGAAAACTTAAAAAAAAGTTTGTCTTTCAAGAGATTTTCTCTTTTTGTGCTTGATAAATTCAAAGTTGAAATGGTCCTAGGTTAGTATATATATATATATAAGCTCTATGTTGAAGATCACACATCTCATTCATTTTGATAAATTTGATATATATCAATTGCATGCTAACTATGGAAGGAATTACACATCTACTTCATTTTTAGTAACATGCCTATACCTTGCAAATCTGCTTTATACACTTGGATTATATAGACTAAAAAGATCAATCTTTCAATTCAGATAAATCTCTAATCTATTTTTTGATAGAATTGACCTAAAAATATACCTAGAAAAGGGCCAAAACATAGAATGGGCAACATGTAATGTTTTAACCATGACAAAGTTTTGTATTTCTATTACTTTATATAACATATACACAGTTGACTTTGGAATATTTCAATTGAGATAGGTACTACGATACTTTATTAACCATATTTTTTTAAAATATATAGATAGTTGATATCCAATTATTTTATTTATGACTCATATTGTAATGATTAAAATGGTTTTCTATTATCAACATATTTTTCAAATACCACATTCCCTTATATATATATATATATATATATATATTATTATATATATATTAGAGGAGAGAGAGAGAGAGAGGATAAGAGGAAGAAGATGAGAGAAGAGAGAGAGTGTCTTTTATTTTCAGTGTAAAAAGGTTGATGAAAGGACTTGAAGTATTGAATTATTTCACCCTTCTTTGGTGGCTCCATAGATCCAAAGGATAAGATAGGTTATGTTGGTTCCTTATAATTCTTCAATTATATTAAGATATATATTTTTCCACCAATTATATATAAGGAAATATTTTATTTATAATAAATTTCATTCTTATTATATCATTATTATTATAAATATCTATAACGTTTTTAAATTGATGAAGTTAATCATATTCACATATTTATAATTTCAATTTATTTGACAATTTATACTTCTAATTTTATTCCACATTATTAATGTTACTTACCTAATATGTACACATATAATTCTCTAACCAAAATAATAAATCATGAGATATGAGATGAAAATTTTACATAAAACGGTTAATTATGTCCTTGTTTATCTTTCGATGTCATCTTTCATAATTTCCTAATTTAATTGAAGTTATTTGATATTATTAATTATGTGTCTGTGTGTTGGGTCCCCAATCAGGGTGAGAGCGGGTGAATTGGCATCAATGGGATCCGAGCCATGAGCAGAGTAATTATGATTTATAATGATGAGTTGTTGGATGGCAGCCCTCATTTACTTCCCTACATGTACAAGGTGGGAAGGACCATTAATAGTTTTATTACGGGGCATGGGCTTTGAACAAGAAGAACACCTGTCAGGTCTGGGTCAAGAACTCCAGTTTCGTCTAGTGTCACTGTAAATAAATTTTATGAAGCTTCAAGGGTGCATGCAAAAGGAATGATCCAACCCAACTTCGCCTTTGAGCCTGTGACCATTTGTTGTGGGATGTCCTTTTCATTTTCTCTAAGCACACCCTTCCTATTCTAGTAAATTATCACCTCTTAAATTTCAAGATGGTTATTTCTAAGTTGGTGAGACGTCAAAGTTACAATGACTCATGAGATGTATGGGAGGCAAGAAATTCTGATTTTGATAAAAGGTTTGCACACCTTTGTATTCTTTCTATTCATTATGGCATTCTTCCTTCTATGATGGCTAACATTTTCTACAAATGATTACGGTGCTTTAGTTAGTGTCTATGGTTTATGGGTTTTCTCTCAATTAGTTACCTTAGAGATAAACCATTTTCTTGGACTGGTATGGGGAAATCAGAAGAGGTTCCCATGAATGGTTAGTAGTCCTAACCTGAAGGGGGTCATGTGCAGAAAGAGAAAAATATAGTGGCGCGCTGCATCGATGGTGGCTTATCTCCATGAGGAATACTCTTTTTTATGAGGCTCTTGCTTACTATCCTACTATATTATGTCATTTTACCTTTACAAGGTTTCATTTCTTTTGGTCTCTTAAGGCTACTAGACCAAGTTGTCTCTCTGTGAGCTGGTTTCCGTTTCAACGAGCTCCTGGGTGGTAGTGTTTGTGGTTCTCAGATTCTTGTTTCATGTGCTCTTGTGTGGCCTACAATTTAGACTCATGGAACTACCCTCCTCGCACAAAGAGAACTGAGGTCGGGGGGGCTATAACCATAGCAATAATAACAGTCGCGGTCAAGGTGGAAAAAATCCCATCCTCTGTAGGCTAGGGGTAGGGGATGTCGCAACATGGGATGACCTCGGAGGCTGCACAAGCATATCAAGTCAGTACACCTCCACATGTCTGATAGTTGATCTTAGCTTGGGAGTCAAATTTAAAACAACAAGTTTAGAATATCGGCATGAACTTGGAGGACTAATAAACCCTCGTCTAGGGCTCAAGCCATTCTAGAGAAAGATATACCTAATTTCAACAGACATTATATTTATATTGGATAATAAATAACATTGTGGCAAAAGATATGGCGTCCTCCTCTATTGGTTCAATGAATCCACACACAAATCTGCAAGAAATTCATAGTGAATTTCAACTCATTCAGCGTCAAATTCAACAAAAAAATGCTCGCCTCAGTCACATTGAGAAACACATCCCCTACCTCCCAGAGTCTGAATTTCTAGGATCCACCGCTAAAGATCTGACACCAGTAAAATCTGTTGAAAATAATATTGAGAGGGGGGGGGGGGGGAATCAGTATTATGAAATCAATATAAATTTTTCATTTCCATATTCAGATTCATATACGCTACTTCAGTTAAGGAAAACCATGTGTATACGCTATTGTGTGTAATGCAACAAGCGTATATCCAATAAACTTATAATTCAGTTACTTGCTTCTTAATGAGTGCATCAGAACATTATTAACCATATGAATAGTAAACAGAAGTAATACAACATAACAAATCATCACACATAAGAAACACACATGAACACCAAGATGTAAGTTGGAAACCCAATGTAGGTGAAAACCACCTGCTGCAATTCGTCTCTATCTTCTTTTAATTAGAAACTTCTTTTTACAATGATTTTGTACTAGCGTAGTCTCATACTAGTACGCAGGTTGCTACCTGGAGAAGGTTACAACCTTCTCTCATTCTCCAGCTTCTCTTCGAAGGGAGCTACAACCCCCTCAGCTCTTGTACTAGCTGAGGTACTAGTATGTAGGTGCTGACCTACAAAAGGCTACAACCTTCTCTTTTCTTCCATGGACCACGTTTCATAAATTTTCAGACTGGATCCACGAATAACATCAATCAAACATCAAGTATATCTGCATCAACCAATCTCCTTTGAACAAACCAAAACTGAGTCAACCAATCACTTCTCAGAATGTTGTAACTAGAAAACAGTAACAGTAGCCAGACACCAATTCTGAACCCAGAACACTGCAGCAATAAACAGAACTAGCTAAAACATATTTCATGAGATGTACATATGCAGCTTTATTAAGGCCACCTAGCATATACGCTATCCTCACTTGCTGTACCTGCGTGTATACGTGCCTCTGATGTGTCAAACCTGCGTACAGATCTATAAAAGATATTTTACCCTTTTCAGTTAATCAGAGATCAGTTATACCCAGATTATCAGATTTATATATCTAATCATGCGCCAATTATAACAGATCGAAAATCACACAATGATACTACTATTCAAGAGTTAATATCTCGACCCACCAATAGAACTTATCCATCTTTTAGCGCTCAGGTTCCTCCTTGGTTCATATTCAGCAATGTACCATAACCCAATTCTAGATCTTGCTCTTCATAAGATATTCAATACCTAAGTCAATACCTTTGTCAAATGATCTCCTTCCTCTTTTATAGCCTTAGGCCTTTCTCAAACCATGGTCCAAAACCATAGAGATCCAATACAAGGGATGCAATACTTGGGTTCAATACTTCGGACGCAATACCAAGGTCCAAAACCATAGGTCCAAATACCATGGACCCAAAAATAAGCTTTCCCACATGTATGTGCTTTTCCGTGCATGAAAGTGCGTTTATACACATACGCTACTTTTGATCAGCAATCCCACGTGTATAAGTGACCTAGTTAAGAGGAACATGTGTATATGAGGAACATGTGTCTATGTATTTTTCTTCCATTTTGAGAGCTTGAACTGTGATCTGCCATCTGAGTGAGTTGCCATCAAGGACAACACCTATGCCATACTGCCAAACCTATGTCATAATGCCAACAATCTCCTCCTTTGGACTTGATGGAAACCCTAAATCATTCAAGGTCATTCTCCCCCTTTGACATCAAGGGCAAAGGGTTATGCTCCCCGTGAGTACATGCTGAAATCTCTGCTCTGTTGTGATATCCATGCTCCTCGTGACTGTAGGCAAGGTCTTAATAAGAAAATAAATATTTGACATAGATATGAAATATCTACAACAAGATTATTCAACAAATATCGTCAGCAGCATCTATCAATCATCATTTAGACTGGAAAGTTCTCCCTCTGCTTCTGTTCCACCTGAAACCAAAAGCAACTGTGAAATTGAACCAAGATCTTCTAAGATAATGCAAACAATGCATTATGAGAAGAATATATGCTCCCCCTGAACCTGTGCCAGAAGGTCTCTGTTAGACCCATATCAGACTCTTTTCATCTAGAGCCTGGCCCACTATTTGTCTTCAACCAACATATACTTGTTTGTACCCACATAAACCAGTGTATGTACGCGGATCCTCCTCATGAAACTCGCGTACACAAGTTTCAACAACAAGATGATGCATCGAATACTCCCAGCTTTTGTCTGAGGTATTCAAATATCTCCCTGGGTAGTGGTTTGGTGAGTATATCAGCAACCTGTTCCTTAGAGGGAACATACTCCAATTTGACCTTTTGTTCAAGCACTTGTTCTCCGAGAAAATGATATTTGATAGGTATGTGCTTGGTCTTTGAATGCATGATTGGATTCTTTGAAACACTGATTGCACTTGTATTATCTCATAGGATGGAGATAGGTGGAGTTTAAGTGATTTGAAAATCTTGCAAAGTTTGCATCATCCAAAGGAGTTGTGTGTAGCAAGATGCAACAGCCACATATCCCGCCTCAGCTGTAGATAAAGCAATTGAACTTTGTTTCTTGCTGAACCAAGATACTAATCTGGAACCCATAAAGAATGCACCACCACTAGTGCTTTTCCTATCA
>APFE031629982.1:0-21726 GCA_000404065.3 Pinus taeda | reverse complement strand
AGGGTGGCGGTCATGAAGGAATGGAGCATGAATGTATTGCAGTGGGTGAGACACAAGTGAATTGTCTGAATGACTTCTCTTGAACATATCGGTGACACTGATGATGGATTGGTAGCGTTAACCCCAAGATGGATGGTGTGATGGACCAATGGTGATGACCAGTGAACGGAACAACCCAACCCGGCATGGATGCGGAAGGAAAGTGTCATGTTCAAGAGCGACTTGCTACTAATAAAGTTTTTTCAAGTTTTCTTCCCAATTTTCCCCAGTCATTGCTGACCAGTACCTCTTTATTTTTTTCAAGCTTGAGGAGGATAACATATGCTTGTTCTATAATTTGCCCTTCGGGCAAACCTGTCGCTATATTTTAGTGAGCCTAGCGACAGTGGAAACTCGTTCTCGTCCATTTGGACGAGTTTGTCGCTATTAGGTTTTAACGATTTTAACGACAAAGATAACTCGGTCCGTTTCAATTTTAGAGAGCCTGAAAGGGACAGAAAGGAGACACCAAAGATTCTTTTTTGTCATCTAATCCCTTAAGATCGAAAAAGCGTAAAATAATACGAAAGGGATGAATTTTTGATAGTTTTAATGAGCCTAACAAGACAAGCACTTGATCTTTTTGTGTAATAATCCCTCAGGTTCAAAAATATTAAAATGTAGAGGAGGGATGGCACCTCCGATGACTTTAACTAGCCGGAGAGGCAAACCGCTCGGAAATATTTTCATATTTTACAAGTCAGTTGAAAAGAGCTTAAAGGAGACTCGTTTTCGAGGTACGAGCGATGATTTCGGTTAGCAACTGATTCCAGGTAAGGTTTGGAATTTTCCAATCACGACAGCATCACAAGGATGGCTAATAGAATCACTCTTCGCAGATGTTCCTCGAAAGGGTAAACAATCATATGGAGGTGAATGATCGGCTAAAAACAAAGTGGAAGTGATGATGAGAACACGACCAAGGCTCAAAAGCTGGCGACAAGGCATTCACAATGGTTATTTACCGGTTCATTTTTTAATGAGCTTAAACTCTGGGGGAAACATTTGCTCATGACTTATGTTTATTTTTTAACGAGCTTGAACCCTATGGTAACACTGCTCGCCAGTCGTATAATAAGGATGTCTCGTTCAAGATGCCTTTTTTAAGGGGCTTGCACCTTTTTGAAGCTTTGCCCCAGATCCTTTCTTTGTGCAAGCTAGGAAAGGACCAGCCTTACGGGTTTAAAGGGTTAGAGGTCCTACAAATTCAAAAAATAAATGATCGCTCTTCGCTTGCATGTGGAAAGGTTTGCATGCCCCCAGGTATAGCAAAAAATTCCTAGGTTACCATGAAAGTTCTATCCGCGTAGCAGATAAAATGCTTCCTTGACGATGTCTACCGAAATAGACAAAGGTGAGTGGCATAGAGTTACTCCACTCACATAACTTTAACGAAGGTATCTTATTCCAGCCTAATCCCATTTTCCTGTGAGGATGGGTGTGTTAGACTAGTCATATATCCTCCCCAGAAACCTACTCTATACCCAAGGTTTTCCTGCCAAAACAGACCAGGGTGCATGCCCCCTGGGTTTCAGTCACATCCTCCTGAATCACTCGCACTCATCAGGTGGACGGACTGGATATCGATGAGACATTCCTTGCATGAAAAGACCATTCAGGGATGGAATTTGACTATTTGCAATGTGTGAATAGGGGAATGACATTTGGTCTACGAGCTTGACCATTATGCCTTCATGCGGAAAACACATTACTCTAAAGAGTGAGGAGACGACGGCTCCCATGCAATAAATATAGTCGCGTCTAAGGATTAGATTATAATCCAAGGGTCCTTGAACTACCATCACATTCATGTGAATGGTTTTCCTTCTCAAACTAATGGGCACATTTGGAAGGATCCTTAATGGTTGACTGGTTCCTTTGTCAAAGCTTGTCAGATTTATCATTTCAGGAAAAAGCGATGGCGAACCAAGTGCTTTCCAAGTAGTTGAGGAAAGGATACTCACAGAAGCCCCTTCATCGATGATGGTACTAGCCATGACCATTTTGTAAGCTTGTACAACGATTCTGAATGGTACACTAGCTGGTAAACGGGGTTTGCCTAGTAGATTCCGGTCGAAGGAAACGACTAGGTTGCTTGGAGGTGGGACCGAATAGACGATCGGGTATGACTCTGATGAACTTTCTTTCTGCAATAAAGGAATGGGTGGACTGCCCCCAAGTTCATCGGAGTCAGTGTTTACGAAAAGAATTTGAACGGTGTAGTTCTCTTTCTCTTCAGTGACGGTATCATTTGAAGATGAACACTCTGAAGGCAAAACCGGGTCAACTGTCGTCTCGACCTTTTGACTTTCATCTGGTATGGATTCAAAGGTTTCATTTTCAATGATAGACACTTCGGCCGACCATAATGATAGGCCAGCCGAATTTTCAACCAGTGGTGGACTTGGCAAGAGTTTTTTATATCCAAGAGGGAGCCGTAGTGGTGAAGCAGGACGGTCTTCTAGAACTCTTTTAGCTTCGTCAAGGAAGGGACAATGGTGGACAACGTGATTTCCTTCACACAATTTACAAAGAAATCTAGGATTCCTTTTCTGTCCAGGTGCTTCACTTTCACTGGTTGATGGTGTGCATTCAACATGATCAATAGAGGTTGACGACACCGGATTGTGCAAACGAGGAGACCAGTCCCTTAAGATCCATGGGATGTGGGGACAATCTCAATGATAGTGGTCTCCATTGCAAATGACACATGGAGATTTAGGTTTAGACGGTGCGGTGTGAGGATTTTCGCTAGAAGACGCTTGGTTGCCCCCTTTCAATTTTGTTTCCTTTTTCTTCTTTTCCTTTTTCTCTTTCTGCTTCTTCTTCTTCTCAGTCACTTGATTGTTAGCTTTACCAGCTTTATCAAGTGAAGAGGAATGAGGAGAGGGAGAATCAGACGAAGTAGAAGGTTGGTGGGAAACTCTAGTATCATCTAGTTGCTGACTTGACTGTTCGAGAATTACGGTATTCTGAACGACAGAGGTAGAGAAGCGCCAGACAGGCAAACCAATCATCAACACTGGAAGTGACAATGTGGCCATATGGGGTGCACCAACATCTGCCCAAGAGGAGAAGGGACTAGGATTTCCTCCAAGGGGAAATCCTTGGTTGGTAGACTCCATTTTTCTCAACCTAAAGACCAATGAGGGAATTTGTGATGTTATTTTGATTAAAACAAATTTTAGACACTTTGACACAACTTGTTTTTTCAATTTTAAAGAGTTGAGAAAAAACAAAAGATGACTCTAGTTGCCTTCGATTTTTAGTGAGCCTGAAGTGACAAGTGCTTAGAGGACCTTTTCTTTTAAGGAGTCCAAAAATGAGAAAAATAGACTACTCTAGAAATCTAGGCAAAGGGGATTACCAAACCAATCGCAAAATTGCAGAATAATTTTTATGGTATGATAGTCAATCTTCTCGAATGCTTTGTTCAGTGCATTGCGATCGATAGGGCGACAGACATGGCTTCCTAAGGATAAAGGATGTAGCCTATTGTGGTCTCCCAATATATACTCGACGGTATGTGGGAGCACGAGTTTGTACTAGCACTTGCCATCTCAGAGTGGAGGAATCACCCAACCAGCAATGAAAACCACAGTTACCAGGTTTTACAACGCTGAAATACGTCTCTAGCCTAGACCTCTAGATGCTGTGTGTTAGGTTCCAAAGCGTTGTTAGATTCATTAAATTTATTTTAAGTTGATCTTGCTTAAAAATTTGCCTTTTAGGTTCACCACGTGATGTGTATACAATTCCTAAAATGCAGTCTAAGATGATAAACAAATGTTTAATCTTCTTTTTGCAATGAAAATCCTAGCTACTAAGGAAAGAAAGTTAAGAATCTTTCAACAAAGAGCACAGAGCACACACTAAATGCACTGTGCTAAATCAAACCAAGCAGTCTAAATGCAAGTGCACATGCATGTATTTGTTTTCAGCCTTCTTAATGAATGAATGCCGATAAGAAAGCAAAGTGCAAATCTGAATTATTTTCAAAGCAACAATACTCAACAAATTTCTTTTCAAAATGAAGTGAAGGTAAGAGAGACACTTGGCGATTTCGAAATGAAAATTGCTTTTCAACACTTTAACTACTATTAGTTCAAATCATATGCAATAGTAACTGTATAATTGACTATCAAGAACAATGGGATTGTCTTCTATGATTGAAAACGATAGCTACGACACTTTCAGATCAAGAAACGATAGTTCGACTATACTACTTCTTTGCAAAAGAGAACTGAAAATGGCGCACAATACATAAAAACACTTATAGTTCTTTGCACTATGGAGGTGGAATAATGTAAGAGAAGGGGGTTTTCGCAGAGACACACTAACCACAGACAACAAAACTCCTTAATAGGATTGAAAATATTGGGGAAAAGACCAAATTCTGAAGGTAAAGTTAACCTTCCCTGACCATCGCACTTATCACACAGTGAATTCAGTATGCAGCACACCTACTGCACTCGGGAAGTGCGATGCATATAGACTGCCTTGAAGGAAGGGTGCGATGGTACTAGTGCGAGACTTTAAATGAGTTTTTACCCGCAATTTGCAATTCAGTTCAGGGATTTAGGCCGAGTAAGTGATGTTCAGTATATGTAAATCACAGTGGTTGATCTAAGGAGGTTACTAGAGCCACCACATAGGGCAATTAGAATGTTTGCAGATCGATTGTTTAATTCATAAACAAAACCCGGAGATAGACTCAAGCAGCATTGATCTAATTTGCATTTGTATAACAAATGTAGTTCGAAGGCTAGCTGGCTTGGCTTCAGGCTCTATCTGTAAGTTTATAAAAGAAACAAATATAGGCTATTCCCACTAAGACTGGTAGCTATCTTAGAAACAAACAAGTAAAGTCTACTTTCATTTTCCTTTATGAAAATAGATAAGAGTCAAATAAAGAAGACCAACCTTAGTCTTGTGCTTGATTTCCTTGTTTGATTCCTATCCTTCCTGATAGAGCTTTGTCGCTTCTTTTTCATCTGCACAGCTTCAAAGAGCACCTGTGCAATCATAGCAACATACTACTATCGAAGAACAAAGATCTATATTCATAAATAACACAAGACCAGATGTGTGTTAACCATACAAATGCATATATAATGAAACATACAAGAATATGGAGGAAAACTTCAATAGATTTATTAAGACCAAAAGTAGTAAGAGGATTACAACCATAAGTTCTAACCCAGCATCATCCTCTAGCAAGAAAGACCTTCTTCACCTCATGTAAAGCTTAGATCACCCAACACTATGAAGTTACACAAGAAAACCAATAGCACTTCTCTACAAGATACAAGATTCGAGCCTCTTGGATCTCTGTGATGAGGGATCCATATATAGATGATTGTAGGGAGGTGAGTCATCTTCTGGGATCTTGATTAATGTCTTCTCTCTGATAGTTCCTGATTACACTTGGAGAATGATGATCTCTTACTCATCCCTGGTCGAAAACAGAGAGGCAAGTGTCAAAGGGGAAGCTTCTGGAAGATTCCATGATCTTCCACCTCGCATTTTGTCCCTGCCATTTGTCCATTCCCCACCATCACACCCTACAGAGGAGACATTCAGTATGCATCACACCTTGTACACTGGCAAGGCAATATGCATCGCACCCTCTGCACTGGGTTTTCAGTATGGTCCAGTTTTGACAATTTATGAGCAGTTTTTAGTGGATAACTTCTGGGAGATGATGTAATCAGCTGACCTTGTTCCTTTAGGCAGTGAATAAACACTTTTAGGGAATTAGGAGACCTCAGTTTATGGACATTTATAATTGGGGTTGAAGTGCCCAAAAATGTCTATAATAATGCTAGATCTGCATATCGAAATAGTGTATATATCTTAGAATTGACTTACAGATCTGTATGAAGGGTTGCCTTTCGAAAAGGTCATATGCACGCAGGTTCCACCTATGGAAGTAGCGTATACCTTATGAAATATGTCTTAGCTGCTTTTGTTTTCTCTTTCCTTGTTCTGGGTTCTAGCTTGGGTTTTGGTTACTGCATTCTGGTTACAGCATTCTGAAAAATCAGATTGAAGGGTTGTCAAAGTGATTGATTTATCCAGCTGTGGTTGGTGCAAAGGAGATTGGTTGATGAAGACATATTTGATGATTGAATGATGGATGCAGTCTGAAAATTTATGAAACATGGTCCCTGGAAGAAAAGAGAAGGTTGTAGCCTTATGTAAGCCGGCGCCTACGTGCTAGTAAACATATCAGCTAGTATAAGAGCTAGGGGGTTGTAGCTCCCTCCTAGGAGAAGCTAGAGAACGAGAGAAGGTTGTAGACTTTTGCAGGTAGAAGCCTGCATACTGGTATAAGACTACACCAGTAAAAAAATTGTAAAAAGAAGTTTCTTATTATTAAAAAGAAGGTAGAGATGATTGCAACAGGTGGTTTTCACCCACATTGGGTTTCCACCTTATATCTTATGTTCATGTGTGTGATTGTTTGTTCTGTTTTTACTGCACCTCGTTACTGTTGATATGGTTTTGTTGCACTAATTAAAGATCGACATATGATTAATTAACTAGTTTGTTGGATATATGATAGTTTCCTTAAACAATGTTGTGTACACACGCAAGTTCCATTATCTGAAGTTGTGTATATGAATCTGATTATGGAAATAAAAAATTGTTGAGTTGATAATACTAATTCACCCCCCCCCCCTCTCAGTATTATTTCGAAGATACTATGCTGACCACAATAGCCACAGTCAGCCTCCATGCAGCCTCTATCAACCTCCATGTAGCCTCGATTGGCCTCCACTCCGTCAAATGATAGGGCCTCCCTCAGGCAGGTGTGAGCTCCTCTCTATGGTAATCTTGGAGCCTTCTGCACACTGTAAAATGCAACGCCAAAACCTATCCACGAATTTTAGTGTCGGCAGTCCACCTCGACGCTATGATATCCTCGTGGCTCAAATTGTGTTGCAACGCTGCCACACCCACCAGCGCTACCTTCAAAAATAATCTGGAGGTCAAAGCATGTAGGCTTGCACACAGCCAACAACCAAAATTCATTGTTGTTTCTCCATGCAGCGTCGTCGACCTCCTCTAGCGATCAGGCCTCCTTCTTGACGCAGGTCCAGCCAGCCACCACACCTCTCCTCTGCACCACATACATTGGCTCCTCCACGTGGCACACCTGTGAAAAAATGGCAGCAAACCTCCACTCCAACCTCAGTTTTCATAGGAGAAAAATAATGTGTAGCTTTAGCCACCACGTAGCCCTCGTAATCACTCGCAACTTCAGCCACCATGGATCCACTCGGTGTTTTTATACACCACGGGAGCACGAAGATCTTTGCTGGAAAATGAAACAATTCATGAAGGTATATCAATCAATCTCACCGATTTTTGAACAGGGCGATGAGGGGGAGTATCATAGGGTGGTCATCGCACTTTTCCACACAAGACTCACAACGATTTTGCTATAATCGCTCCCTTCACTCAGCCTATAGGATTACCAGTCCTGCAACTCTGGTACCATGTCAAGAGTTGCACACAGAAGATGTGAAATGACAAACCAACACAAGAGGAGCTCACGGGTGCAGATCACCAGGAGCTCCTACAAGAAAAATGCCACAAAGACTTCACATTAATCTCCAATAATAAATAGATACAATTCGTTAGGGATAGTAAATCATATCCCTAAATAAAAGAAATTGAATGACTAAGGAAAGTAGAATGCATAACTATGTAACAAGAATAACCTATTCTCCATTAATTCTAACAATTTATTTATGTAAAATAATAATTGGTTGATAGTTTTTTATATATTAGTTCATCCTTCTTCTACTTCTCCTCCTAATGATTCATCCCCCTCGACTGCTTCCCATAGTAACTATCAATAAAATACCTTTGGAAAGTAATGATATTGAGTTGAGTGAGAAAGAGTTTCCATGAAATGTGCTTCAGTTCCTGCCAAGTGATCAATTTCTAAAATATTTCAAGGTTTTGGGAATGAGGGTTCAGGTGCAGACACCAAAAACATTAGTAGAGATATGAACAAAGGTTAGACTTAACAAAGCCATTGTATTGGCTATGAACGTGGGTTGGATTTAACTAGAATGAAACCGTTGACATCCACGACAGGGTAAGCCATCGTCTATGAGGCTTCCATGACAGATTCTACCATAGAACTATATTCAAATACCTTACCTTCTCATGGAAAAAATCATTTCCACTCACCACCATCAATTTCTTTTGATATCATTACTCACTTTGAATCGGACTGTTTGCTATGTATTTATATATATTGATGTGTTGATTCTAAGATGAGCATGGAGCAAATTACATAGCATCTTTATATTAAGCTGTAGAATATACATCTTAATACATTTAAGAGTTGTAGATATATAACATACCTCTTAATACATTTAAGAGTTCTATCGTATAATTAATCCAATTCAATACCTTATTAATTTAATTGAATACCTATATCATATTAATTTATCTTTATTATTTTGAGTCTCTCAAGAACTTTTTCCATTATATTAAATGACCACTATAGCTTACTTGAATCCAATTTACTCGAATAACTTTCTTACTGAGAATATTAGCAATACGATATTCGTTAAATGACCAATATAACTTACTTAAATCTAATTTCCTCTACTAACTTCCTTAATGGGAATAGTAGCAATACAATATTTCATCTCAAGTAAACATATTCTATTTTTGGTTGCCATTTTCTCATCCAACGGATTGGTTATTTGAGAAAAGTTAAGGCATAGGTCTTAATAGATTTTCTATGATTAGTATTGTTGTACCTTGGAAGAAAACCTTTTGTTGAGTTGAGGTTAGTGTCTAAGATATTTGTTTAATATTGTGAAAATATAAGTTCGATGCCTCATTTTTCAAACACCATATATAATAATTAAAATGACAATGCCTCTTGATTTCCAATGGAGAGAGGCAATAATTTAAAGTGGCCTTCTGATGTTGAATAGAAATTTAATGAAAAAACAGTAAAAAAATATAGTGGAAAGTCTCCTACAGAGGCTACTGAATGTCGAATCTTTGTTTTCAACCTTAGAAAAAATATGTAATTAGCAGGGTATGATATATAGAAAAGAGGATTTCATGATGAAGGAAATTTTAACTTTAATTTACAGGAAACTGATTTTGCAAAATTATAAATGAAAGTCTAGCAACTTCATTCCTCATTTCTATGTAGAAAAACATAAAATGGAAATGATAGGAAACACATTTTGTACTCAATATGTGTCTAGAATCACTTCAAAGTCTTTATTAAAATCCACATGAAGATTGAAAAATACAAGTAGCTTCTACTTTTGAGGTCCAAAAATTCAGGACCCTCATTTCTCTTTTTGAATTAACTCTATACAAAATTCAAAAGGACAGTTAAGTAACTGTCAAATACCAAAAATTGATAACTTCCTAAACTACTTTAGTGTTAATAGTTATTTCAAACTTTACATCTTGAAAATAAAAAAATAAATACGTCATTCAAAAATATCAGACAAAACATATTTATGACCGGTGGCACTACCTCATTTGGTAATCTCAGACTGAGGTGTAGATCAAGGTCTTTCTTCTGGACTTGCTTCTATTGGAAACATCCATTCTATGCACTTTTTACACATGGCTACATCTGAACTGAGACTCTTCACAAACCTTATGTGTTCCATTCTAAAGTTAGTGATTATGCTATATGTAGGTTTGTCAAAAGAAAGAGTTCTCATCAACCATAAAATCTAGAAATCCATTTGCAAATAATTGACAATGGTTTCTCCCTTTAATGTTGTTATTCCTTCATGTGTTGAGCCAATTTTTCTATTTTTCTCTACCAGGAAGGTCTCATAAGTCTCCCAAGGTAATATATCTCCCTGCTAGTCCCGGCATGAGGGAAAACCTACTCTACTTCTCGTATCAAAATCAGTATTAAATTTCATTACAACTTCCTTGACTTCTGTTAATTTTGCTTCTAATGTCTTCCTATATATGTTCTTTACAATAATATTATTAATTTGAACACATACTCAGTTGTATCTCTAATTCTGAATTCAGTCAATTGCTATGAACATCTTGATTTAAGGAAATCAATCATTTTCTTTGTGAATTGAGCTCTTTGCTATAATTTTTGTTTATTTACAACAAAGATTTTCCAAGTCTCTGATGATGATCTTATCTTCCTCTACTTTATAAAATGATTCCTAGATGTTCCTCACATTATGGATGATGTCATTCCATAAAATTTCTCTAGCTTGAATCAGGGACATATTCCCCTTGACGTTCTCCTTTAACTCCTTAATTTCTTAAACAGCAACTTGAAAATCATTCTTGTAGTTGCCAACATTTTCCTCAGACATTATCAATTCTCTTTCAGTAGCCTTTATAACTTTCAAGGGACTCTCATAATATCTTTGAATTTTCTTCACCTCATTCTGAGAAACCTGCAATTTAGTCATGACTCTAGTAAATTTATTAGTTTGGTCCTAGAAATCAGCTTGTACCACAATAGTACAAACATGAGAACCAATTTTTTGTTGTAAAATAGAATTTATTTCTTTCATCTTGATGATTTCATCATTTCTCTATATGAGCTCCTTAGTTAGTGCCTCTTTCTCTTTTTCCACCTATGTGACTTCTAAAGCCATTAGATATTCAATGGAAGGCATCTTCAATTTCTTTCTTATCACCTGAACTTTTATTTCAAGTCCCTACAATAGTTTTTGAACAACACTTTTGTCCTCCAGATTGATCCCAATTTTAACAATCATCTTCTTCAATTCTTCATGTTGAGTCATTAAAGTTGTGGAGTTTGATTTTTCTAATTTCAAATGGTTAACCTCTTTTTATAACAAAACGTCAACTTTGGTAGTAGCTAAAGAAGAGTTCTTAAAATCACTGGAAATTAGTTCACCAATATGCCTAAGAAAATTGATTTTGTTAGGCAGAGGATTTCTTTAGCAACAACTTTCAAATTAACAATCTCGAAACCTGATTAAGAAGATACATGCAAAGCATAATGGTGAGAGAAATCTAGTTTGAGATAATTCCTCTCCAAATCAATAGCAGAAAGCAATATGGTTTGATAATCTGAGATAAATTGAGCCTCCAACTGGGATTCCAAGTTTTCTTTAACCTTCATGTTCTTTTCTTCAAGGTGAGAATACAATTACTTTATCATTCAGATGGAACTATGGCCAATATCTTTCGGAACATCAAAAGATGGTGTACAAACAACTTCTCCTAATTCTAACTGAAAACTTGATGCAGATGATGAGTTGTCACCATCAAAATATTTAGTTCTTTTAAAACTTTTGTCTATTTCCTCTTCCGTATCAATGACATCTTTGATGCCTCCCTTTAAATTATTCTCACTTTGATGAGGAGTTTCAATATCCACTCCTCCTGTCAAACTAGTTTGTCCTCCATTAGCTAATTTCCCCACCTTTTGTCGAGGTTCATGTATAAAGGGAGCATAAGCATTCTCTTCCCTCCTATTTGAAATAATATGATGTGGATCACATGCCCAATTTTCACCTAGCTGCAAATTCATATCTTCAAGTTCCTTTCCCACTTCCTTGTCTTTGGCAATTTAAATAAATGCCCTTTCTTTGCTGGCACAAGATGTACCTGATCCACATTTAAAGTATGCCTCATGAACTCTAATGGAAATAGTCTCATAGGCACAAAAGTTGGGACGTTGTAAGGGGCCACTTATGCTCCATCTAATCTAATATCTAAATAATATTCAAAGTAAAACCAATCACCTACTTTGAAATATTTACTGAGCTGAAGGAGAATTATTTAATATTGAGTAAACAACTGATAGAAAAGAAGTAGCAAAGTACATTAAACCTTGGTTATTTGTAGTACTTCTTACCACATCAGTCCAAAATATTATTGATTGCTTGTTCTTGTGAGAGTCCATGATATTCAACCGTAGGTGCATTAATCTTTCAACATGAGTTTACAAGAAGAGGTAAGTAACAAGAGAAGGAAATTTGAAGCAACTAGTGAGAGGAAGACCTGTCAATTGGGAATTAACCATTTTCTCTCATAAAACATGTATGTCAAAAACTATTTATGGGTTCATCATCAAACTAAATGGATTTATCCACAATATTTGTATTGTCCCTTCCTAACATTTTAGCCATAATTTGTAGCACAGGTCTAACTTCTTCAACAAAAGTATCCAAAGGAAAATGAGTGGGCTCCATAGTTAGATGCTTCCAAGAAGGCTTTAAAAAGAAATTCAATTGACCATAATTAGAAGCAGATAAATCTTGAAAAGTGGAAAATAGAGTCTCTTATGAAAAAGGGGTATAAGAACTTGTATATGGAAAACATAAAGCTTGTTGAATTAACCCGGTAGACACTTGAAATACATTTTCACCTAATGAGTTCATGACAAAAAAAAATTGAGGATAAAGGGAAGAGACAAACCAATATATAAATTTTGAAACAAATGGGTTTGAGAAATCATGGCAGCTAAAACCCCTAACCTTATAATAGCAGCATATACAAGAGACTCATTTTTGTTAAGTAGAATATGATGATAAATTTCTATATGATCAATGGAGAAAAATGGGTCAAAAATGTCTCTTTCAGTATCCATCAATGGAATATAAAGTGAAACATGTTAAAGTAGCTTTATTCAAAATTTTAATAATTATGGATGAAAAGACTTCGCGCAAATTTATTAATAGTGGCATGTGGTACTCACTAGAGCTGTAACTTGTACAATTGAGTCCACGAAAGTAGGAGCAGAGAAAAGCAATGAATAGAAGAAATAGAGTAACCAGTGAGAAAATAGAATTAATGACAATCATGGGAAATTTGAATTAATGAGTTGGTGACAACATGGCTGAGGGGAAGGTTGACATGGATGATGAGGTAGTAGAATTATATGATGAGAAGTGGTTATTATGCAATGGAAAAACAAACAAATCATAATCGTGCTCACCTACCGACGTAACACGCTCGCTTAATGATGTAATATGGGGGCAGACTCCCGTATAGAAGAAACTTGATGGAGTTCCCCCACAACCATTATGAGTCGTCGATCTGTTGTTAGAGCAGATGTTGAAAAGTCTTTACAGTGGGGATTGCAAGGGCTAATCGTCGAGCCTGTAGTGCTGTCAATTTTTCTCCATCTGATGGGCCCCACTACCATTCCTCATTGCACTCAAATACTTGTTCGATATTTCAGCTCCGACTTTGTTATTGTCGACTAGGGACCCACCTGATTTACACTTAATGCTACATTAAGATTTAAGTAATGGAGCTTAATCCACCATCATACATTAATTATTTCACATCAAAATTTATGTTTCACTTTTCGTTTTCTTTTGAATTTTTTATCTTTTTGCAGATACATAAACATTTTCTTCTAAACATAGATAAAAGTAAAGTGAGCTACAAGAAGTATATACATTTGCCCATTTACATCAACATAACCATGTAGATGGAGATTTGAAAGATTTATTAGATTCCATATACAAATGTTTAGTTATGTATGAAATGGCCTTTAAACAAATGTTATTTCGAGTATCTATTAAAGTTTTCAAATCTCCATTGACTCTAATCTCCCTCATCGCATGCTATGAAGTATCATGTGAACGAACAACTTTTGCTTCAACCAATGTTTAATTCTCAAGAAAAACATTTTCTTTTTGAGTGATTGGGTATAGTGTACATCTCGTAGGTTGAGGTCAATCATTTTATTCAATAGATCCATAGTAGCCTTAAGATGCTCTTTTCCATCACTTAAACAAGAATATGAGTAACATATAGCATAATAATGATAAAATTGATACCTTTATTCTCGATGTAGGTATAATGGTTAGCATCACTCTTGAATCTTTGGGAAATCATATATTGTCAAATATTGTATAATGTTTTTGGAAATTAAATATATAATGGAGCCTTCTCCTTGAAAAAGATGTCTTATTTTCCCTTCTTAATAAATCTTATTGGTTTTTTCATGCATTTTTTTCTTCAAGATTTCGGTTTTTTCATGCATTTTTTTTCTTCAAGATTTCCACTCAATAGTGGTGTTTTTACATCAATTTCTTCTACATCCAAATTCCACATTGTTCCAAATTATAATAACATCTTATTAGAGCCTATCTTAGCAATTAGAGGTAAAGATTCATAACAATGTAGTTTATTGTTCCCATTCCTAGTCCTTATGATTAATTGTAATTAAATATATTTGACATTGTTATTATTTTGACAAGAATATTTCATTACTAGGTAAAATTGAATTGGATAAATCAAAATATGTATGTATGTAATTTTCAATTAATATGAAAATTCCAAATAGTTAACTAAGGCACGAGCACAATCATTGGTTATGATTCGATGAGTGGGAATTGGTGAGGAAACAAAGAAGGAGCTCTATATTCATAAAAATCCCCAACCACCCTTTCTACTTTGTCTTTGTAATGGAAAATTAAATTACGATAGTTATACTCAATTTCCCTTATTTGTTGGAAATTCTAATCATTGAATGTAGTTGGTGAAGCTTAGTTTATCTTGAATGCATTTTTCCTCACATCGAGGTTCCCCGAATCAAGCAAACCGAGACCTCAATGTTGTTTATCTTGATTATTTTTTGCATTATTTACCTCTCCTCGTTATCACAAAATTAAGGATTATACATTTTATGGTGTAATTCTTAAGATGACTATCATGTAGTCCTCCACCTTGCCATCTTAGAACAATTCATTATCAAACCTTAGGTGAAGTTTTGTTGAATTGGAAGGCTTCAATACATTAAGACAACATTCCACAACATGATCCTTCATTCATTTTGATTATTCATATCTTTAAATCCCTTTATTTTTTATAAGGGTTTCTCAAATTGTATCTACCCCTCTTCATTGACAGGGAATTTGGTCCTATGTATCTAGATTAGTAGTTGTCATGATATAAGTCATCAACCATTTTTTCTAAGTACATGTATATATGACTATTTATAACTCTATATTAAATTATTTCCCATTATTTCCAACACATCTATGTATTATACAATATTTTTCTCAATATAACTTCTATGGACACATCATTATTTTTTGTACTAAGCTATCTCGAAGATTATGGTTATCCCTCACATGCCGTGTTGAGATCACATAAGCCCAATTCAAGAATCTTGCTTAGTGAGTGGCAATATGCTAACAAAATCCTCCATGGGTGGTTCAAATTCTCATAGCAATGTCTCTCTCTCTCTCTCTCTCTCTCTCTCTCTCTCTCTCTCTCCAAATATATGTAACTACCTCTAGTGTCCAGTAAAAAAGAATTACAAATTATTTTGGTCAGACAATGTGCACCGAAAACTCATACATTGGGTGACAATTACTTATCACACAAAAAGTGATCATCTAACCAAAATTACTTTCTCTACTAAAATACTCAATCTTGTTATGTGTTTTACACGTTAAATCCAAATTTCACTTAAAAGCATAGCTTAAGGAACCATTTTTTCTAACCTAGTTTTACAGATTACCCATTTTGTTAGAAATTGTAGCAAGAAAGACTCAAATTGACTGGTGCCATAGATAAATTGAGTAATTCGATTTTCCATATCAGCAGGAAGACCTGGATTCAATTAAGTAGAGTGGCATGGTCTTGTATACTAGTTAGTTCAGAAAATTCAAGTTATAGGATTGGAGTAGAGTTGTGCATGTAGTGATTGCTAAAATTTAGTAATCTTGTTTAGTTATTTTCAGTTGAGCTCACTAAACTAAGCTCCAGTAACTAATTGAGTCAGTTGATGGTCAGTTGAGTAGTAGAATTGTTGTTAACTTAGTGATCTCTCAGTTAAACTACACAATCCTCTAAAAATAGCCTGTACATGCATGGAATTGAATTTCCTACTTGGATTACTGGAAAAGGCACATTGTAATTATCAATTGTAGACTAGTTGAGTGTACACACTTGGTAATTAATAAGGTGATCAATTCCTTGGGAATTGCGTAAGGAAATAGGAAATTCCCCTATTATTTAGGAGCTAAATTTCTCCTCACTTGAACAAGGAAATAGGAGGTTGGTTGAGGCTTGAACTATCTATGTGTTGGAAAGAACATGATAGTCAACAAGAGAACATGTTTACACTGTAGGGTGTCTTTCAAAGTTGAACCAAGGCATTGTAATAGTTTCTCATTCTCATCTCATTAATGAAAATAAGTGGAGGGGTATTTTCCCCGTTGGGATCTCCTGTAAATCATTGTGTTCTTTTGGTTTTAATGATTTCATTTCATTTCATGTGTTTCTAAATTGTCGTTTCCATTCCATAGAATAATAGAGGAAATTTGTAATCTCTTAATTTTAGTTCGAATTCATCACTAGTAGTGAATTTCAATTAATTTCTACATGGTGTCAGAGCCCTAAATTACAATAGAAACTAGTAAATAGATCTTCTCCTTTAAAAATTTTGATTTGTAGATTCAGTGAAGCATGTTTTCTTTTGTGTGGGAAAATGTCTTTCAATTGATTGAGATTGGAGTACGCCCTAGAGGGAACCTCGAATTTCAAGCTTGGAAGGATATGATAGAAGTTGTAGTTGATGATAATGGAATGCTGGAGTACACCAAAACTAACATTCCAAAACCAAAAATATCATATGCGCAACAATTAGCCAAGTGGAAGAAGGATACTTCAAAAACTAGGAGGATCATCCTAGAGGGTGTGAGAGACCACATAGTCTCTAATTTACATGGAAAACAAAATCCATTTACTATGTCAAAGACCCTCATTGAGCTATTTGAAAATAGCAGTGATGCCAGGAAATTGGCATTGAGGGACAAGCTCAGAAACATCTGATTGCAAAAAAATGAAACCATTCCACATTACCTTTTTAGATTTAGTAAGTGCTGAGATGAGTGTGGAGGAGTTAAAGGAAATATAATGTCTTCGGAGCTAGTAAGCGTAACTCTCTTAGGCCTTTCAAAATACTGTCACAATTACCAGGACTCTGTAAATGGAAGGGAGAAATTGTTAAATTGGCAGAGACTTTAGTCTAATTTGGTGCAATAATAAATTCAAAGAAACACCAGAGATGGAGTAACATCTAAAGATGAGAAGGAAGATAATGTTTCCTTGGTTGGGAAGGGAAAGAAAGCTAAGGGAAAGAAGGCACAAAGTATGCCAGATTATAGTTGGAACAATTTCAAGAGGAAGGACCTAAGAAAGATAAATTGTTTTCACTGCCATGAATATGTACACTATGCAAAAATTGTTCGCACAAGAACACTAACAAGAAGCTTCCAGGAGGAGAATGAGGTGAAGTGCTTTCCTCACATTTCAAATTAGAATTCACCCTAATCGATTACATGGTCAGCAATGTAATGGGGAGTGTGTGGTACCTAGATTCATGTGTCATATTCCATATGACAGGATATAAGTAATTCTTCAGTAGCTTAAAGGAGAAGTATCTACAGATGCACATAGAACTTGGGGATGATGGTCAGTTTTGTATGTAACAACCCTGAGTTAAAAGTTGATGTAATAAGTTGATAAAGGAAAAATAAGACTACGGTCATGGGACATCTATTCCAAGTTGAATGTTGGGAAACAAATCCTAGTGGGTGTGATTTTCGGTTTATTATGGCTAAGGAATTTAGCAAAGGCATTGTAAAAGGAAAAGTGATATTAATTGACATATATTATGAATATAAATGAAAATAGGAGAAAATGGAGATGAAAGGTCACAAGTTTGCATGAAAGGAAAATTGAAGGAAAAATAGAGGAAAATGAAGAAAATAGAGACCTCAAAGATAAAAAGGATTCTGATGATCATTTCGCATCTTTTGTCAATTTGTTTTGGAGCTCTCCCTCTATTGTGTCATACTATTGCACACTTAGAGAATTCTTGGAACACCTTAGCATTGGATAAAGGAAGGAAAAGGAAAGAAAAGGACAAGCCAGGAACGTTGGATCAAGCAAGTTCAATAGGAATACTTGCAGGTAACAAGTTGCATGTGTGATTTCCTAGTTGGTTTGTGAATGCATGGTACATGAATTTATATATTTGGTTCTATTTTTATCATTGGCATGGGTTTTACTAGGTGTGACACTGGTTTCAGACTTACCTTTCCATTTTCGGATAGTCATGATGTGATGGGGTTATGTTTTTGGTTGACCTTTGGATTTCCAAAATATTTTAGAACTAGGTGAGGTGGTCTTAGGAAAATTCCCAAGGGTTGGGGGTGGAGGTGGTTTAATATCCAAGAAGCCCTAAATAGGTGGGTGTATACATGAAAATTATTCAAGGTCATGGTGAATAAATCCTGAGGCGTCCAAGCTTGTTTTTGACTTAGTGATCTCTTGGCTAGTTTTGGCGGGATCACAATATCCTAAGGGTGGAGGTGGTTTAATCTCTGAGAAGCGCTGGTTTTCTATGTGCTGGTTTTCTTATGTGTTGTCTTAAATGGTTTTGGAAAGATCGTAGCAGCATGAGGGTGGAGGCAGTTTAATATCCAAGAATCCCTTGTTGTTTATGTCTTGAGTTCCCACATTCATGCTTGGAATATGGAACGAGGGTGATTGGCTAAAAAAAAAAAAATGGTTCAGCTCAATCTATGGTTAGGTGGTGTGTGGGAGTCCCTGACATGGCTGGATTTTGCATATGTTAATTAGATTTATTTTCCTATTGTATTCTATGATTACTTGTACTTGTTATTATGCGGCTTTGATGGTTGTATTATCGTGGTTATCATTCTAGTTGTATGTTAGTTATAAGCATGATTCCATAATAGGTTCTAACTATAGCTCTTGATATGTTTTGATTATTTTATGAATGGTAAATGAATGCATGAGGTAAAAAAAATTATTGTAGTTATAATGGGAGGGAATTAGACCTTCTTCATGATTCTCAAATAAGTTTCGGACCCTTATGTTCAGATATGCATTCATGACCTATAGATTACATGTTTACGATATGTTTGATGAAATGACTGTCATGGTTAGGCCTGGTTAGGTCAAGTCCTTCATTAAGTTTTGTATGAATGAATTTGACTTGATTTTATTTATCGTTTTGGAAAGTCTCATTTAGCTATGGATAATAGTTTAAAGGCTAGCCTGAAATGGTGGCTCAGATTCTGTGACCACAACCAATAAACTGAAATTTTTGGGCTATAACCATACCCTTACAAGGTTATGAAATTGGTTGGAGGCCCATAACCACATGGAGGACTTGTCATGCATGCATTTTTTGGACCAAGTCATAAAAAAAGAAATCCAACTCATGGATTGGACACTTGGAGTGGTCGTTTAACTCCTAAGTGTCTTGTAGCTCCCACAGAAGGACAATAAATTTATATTTTGTCTATTCCACTCCCTTAATTGTACTTAGGAGGTTGGGTAATGTCATAGTAGCCCTTAGATCATGTTTACCCTTACAAGCTAGTTAAAGTGGTTAAATTTTGGAGGGTTGGTTACATATTGGTATCAAAGTGGGTTTCGTTCTCTTTGGGTGATATCCAATTCCTCAAATTGGTATCAGAGCATGGTTCAATACTTGGAATTGATGGGTGGAATGTGTTTTTCATGAATTCATGTCAATATCTATGTGGTTGTTATGAATGAATCGTCATGGTTATGATTGTCATGCATGAGTTCATGGCATGTAGTTGTTGTTATCATGCATGATGTTGATATATTGATATGATTATGTATATGCATGTATCATGCTAATCTGGATTGATTTTGCAGATGTGTTATCTTCCCCTAAACTTCACTTAGGGATGTTGACTATGTTATATTTGGTTATCTGACATGGTATGATTTTGGTAAGAATAATATCATATATGACTAGAAAAATGGTGGATTATAGTTCACGAGACTCTCTTTACAGATTAGATGAGAAACTAAGAGATGGTTACTCTCCTAGAATTGTAGACGCCTTGATATTTCTAAAGGAAGATATCATAAGTTGTAAGGTAGATGATGACATAATCATTCACTCACAGGAAAGGCTTTCTAGGGCACAGGGAAAACAAGCAGAGGTCATTGCAGTTATCCTTCAAAGTTTGTTAGACACAAAGATAGGAAAAGCCATAGATTAGTTATGGACAGGAGGACTGGACTAATGGGGCATATGATAGTAGGTCTCTGTAGGTCTATAACTAGGGTCTCTCACACCACTAATTATTCCACATTATTAAGTCAATCCGGGATCGTTTGTTCTTTCAAAGAGTAACTCAATCCGAGGCTATTTTGCCCAAGTAATGCTCGGTAGTATAGTGTTCTAATGAAGTGAAAGGAAACAGAGACTAAACTATAATTGAATCAACTCAAGGATAAAATCACACAAATCAATCTGATCAGTCAAGGGTACGGAACCAGTAACCCTTCCCTTTAGAAACTGATAAAGAAGGAAAACCAAAGCAAAGGCTTATGGATCTGGGAGTCAGGCAGCGTCTTGTTGGGCTCACAACAGTCTTAGGCCTGCTTTCTCTTGAGAGCAATCAAAGCGGGTAAGCAACAGTAAATGGAACAGCAATTATGAAATGGAACAGCAAGACTTAAATGGAACAGCATAAGTAAATAGAACAGCAATTATGAAATGGAACAGCAAGACTTAAATGGAAGAGCAAACAGGAAACGTCAATCATATGGAACAACTAACTCGATCGGAACAATAACGCAATGGAACAGCAATCTTACACAGATGCACACATCCTAAGTTACTACAACAATCTGAGGGAGATATATGACGTGACTATTTTTGAACAGAGTGATATTATTTTCAGATCTCGCCAACACTTATCTTATATGAACCCAATGACGATGCCAGTCATACCAATACCGGGATGCAATTCAAAGGAATTCACTTTATATAATACAGAGACATGAATGAGGAAACTTATTCAAATTCAGAAGTTAACTGAAGAACATAGTCTATCATGTAAAAGATACATCAGATTGCTGAACAAAGGAAATAATCAAACCACACAAATCATCGTATGATACAACAGCGAGTGACCGTCGGAGCTGGGCCCTTGGCTACCAATGGTGCACCGCTTAAAGCTACTTCAGATGCAGAGACAAAGTGAACACAAAATTCTTATATTGATTGCATTAACAAAGATACACAAGATCAAGTCTTCAGCAAAACTTAATGCTCAGAGTTGTTCCCAAAATATACAATTACAGTAATCGATTTTTTTTTCCCCCCCACGCTCAATGGCGTGGTGTCTTTATATAACAGAAATGACGGAGATATTTAGATACAAAAGATAAGCTAAAGCAGCGATCCCTCAGGATCAGAGATCCTAAGGGATTCGCTAATCGTTCAGTTCTTCTCATCCTTTTTCTTGCGCTCTCCGTCTTGGCGTCCACGTTCTTTTCCTGGGTCATTCGGCTTTAATTCTTCTAGATCGCGTCCGCATCTGGTTTCCTAGCGAGGTGACAGCAGTTGCTTTCCCTTTGCTTCTTGTTTCTGCTTGATGCTTCCCCGTTTCCGCGTCCTTCTGCATAGAAAACATCGATTATTGGTGATTGAGCTTCGTTTGTTCATTTTCACACTATTCATCAAAATCCTTTTATTCTCTAGACTTATAATGCAGAAAAGGTTAAGGAACTCATTAGAAAACCACTAGATTACTATTCAAAAAGCATACCTTTCAAGCGCTCCACACACCCCCCTGCTTACCCTGTTTCATGTCCTCATGAAAACGTTATAGTTGACATGCA
>APFE031629972.1:11341-37467 GCA_000404065.3 Pinus taeda | reverse complement strand
CATGAGTTATTTATGAGAGAATATTTAGTTATCTGAAGTGCAGCAGTTACATGCATGCATGCATTAACTAACTAAACTCACAATTAATTCAACAAACTGTTTGAATTAATCTAACTAGAATTGAATTAGTTAACTGAGCCAACTAATTACAACTCAATATTACAGCTCATCCTTATCTCTTTAATTGATGGATAAATTCCTCAATTCGAATTTTTACTTCTCTATTTTAGTTTAGGGACTAATTAAAATAGGAAGGTATCCCGAAATGCTATTTATAGCAGTACTAAATTTAGCACTTCTATATTTATCATTTCTTGTTGCCATTTTCAACACTCCCTCTCAACAAGAAAGGGATTATCAGTAACCCCAATCTTGTCTCTGTGGAACTCGAACTTGCATTTTGACAATGCCTTCATCAAAATATCTGCATCCTATTCCTCGGTCGAAACATACAGCAACAACATCATCCTCTTGACCACACAGTCTCGAAGATGGTGATACCGGATATCAATGTGCTTGGCTCTGTCATGAAAAACTGGATTCTCAAAGAGTTTGATACAACTTTGATTATCGCAGTAGATCACGGTTGGATCCATCCTCTGACCAAACAATCCCACTAGAATCTTCCTCATCTAAATGGCCTCACATGCAGCCTGACTAGCAACCATGTATTCAGCCTCTGCTGAGCTAAGTGCAATTGATCTATGTTTCCTACTGTACCAGGAAACTGAAGTTGAACCAAGGTTGAAGATTCCTCCAAAAGTGCTCTGCCGATTTGGTGGACTCCCTGCCCAATCCGCATATGTGAAGCCTTGAAGCTTCACTCCCTCTGTCCGTTTGTAGCACAATCCGAACTGAGATGTGCCTCTGAGGTATCTCAGCACATGCTTCGCTGCCTCCAAAACAGCTTGGTAGGCTGAACCATAACTTGACTCAGCTGGTTCACCGCAAAGCATAAGTCGGGTCGTGTGTTCAACAGATACATAAGTGAACCCACCAGCTTCCGATAAACAGTAGCAGCTACTACTTCACCTGAAGTAGCATCCTCCTTCCTCCAGTTCCCAGCTAGAGGAGTCTGCATGGGCTTGCACTTCTCCATGTGAAAGCGCCTGAGTATCTCATTAGCATACTTGCCTTGAGACACAAATACTTCACCATCTTTCTGCCACACCTCCATGCTTAGAAAGTAGTGCATAAGACCCATGTCTTTCATTTCGAACTCTCTTGCAAGGTCCTCCTTGCAAGACTGTATCAGTTGATCATCACTTGTCAAAATCAAGTCATCGACATAAAGAACAATGATCAATGGTTTACCTTCTACCATGATGTGGTAAAGGTTCGCATCTGCTTCACTCTTGGTGAAGCCCAACCCGGTGAAATAATTGTTGATCTTGGTGTACCAAGCACGGGGTGCTTGCTTCAGCCCATACAAAGCCCTCTTGAGTCGGCACACATCTAACTCACAATCGAAGGTCTTGAAACCCTTTGGCTACTTAATGTACACCTCCTCCTCAATCTTCCCATTGAGGAATGTTGTCTTCACGTCCATCTGGTGGATCTTTCACCCCATCTGAGTTGATAGTGCCAACATCGATCTAATCGATGAGTACCTTGCTACCAGAGCAAAAGTCTCATCATAGTCAATCCCCTCGACTTGCGAGAAACCTCGGGCAACAAACCTTGCCTTGTGTTTCTCAACACTGCCATCAGCTGCTTGCTTTACTTTGTAAAGCCATCTGGAACTTACCCTGAGGTCTTGGGACAACATTCCACACACTGTTCCGAATGATAGAGTCATACTCCTCTACCATTGCATCAACCCAGACTGGTTGCTGCACTACCTCCTCGAATGAAGAAGGTTCCGTATCTGCACACTCCCTAACCAGGGCCATGTACCCAGTGTACCGCTTGGGCGACCTCCTCTGCCTGTGTTGAGAAGATGGTTGTCCCACATTCTCCTGTGCATCCAGCATCAACCTGTCAAGTTCCCTTGAGTTTTTCCACCCATCTCTTGAAGTCTCAGCACGAGTGGATGTCTCCACTCCCAGATCCTCTACATGCGGCTACTTCGCATCAATCTGAGGCTCCTCCTCCTTAGGAAATAAAAGTTCCTCCTCTGCATGCAACTTGAGCTCCCTCTCAAGTGATAATCGCATGGCTTTCTGCTCGTCGAACTTCAGATCCCTACGTACCACTGTCCTCTAACTGGTAGGCAGGTACACCCGATAGTTGTGGGGTGTATCTTTCTACCCCACAAGTATTCCCAACTCAGCTATTGGATCCAACTTCTTCCAGGCATCTTTGGTCACATGACAGTAGACTGATGATCCAAAGATTCGAAAGTGACTCACAACTGGTCGCTTCCCGAAAAAGGCCTCCATAGGTGTCTTCATTCCCAGTATACATGTGGGCTTCTATTCTGCAAGTATACTATTGTATTGCATGCCTCAACCCACAAATGCAGTGGTAGGCTTTGGTCATGCAACATCACCCGAGTTGCTCCCACAATCGATCTGTTCTTCTTTTCGGCCACCCCATTCTGTGGTGGGTTATGGGGTGTCATCAATTCCCGTTTAATTCCTTCTGTAGCGTAGAAGTCTTTAAACTGTTGGGAGACATGCTCTCCATCATTATCGCTACACAAGGCTGTTATTTTCTTTCTAGATTCTTTCTCTGCCAAGGCTTTAAACTCACAAAACCTCAAGAAGCTCTGATCCTTCTTTTGCATAAAATAGATCCAGCATCTACGAGAAAAATTATAAATAAAAATAACATAGTACCTTTGTTTAGCGGTGGAGGCTGTAGAGAAAGGTCCATAAACATCTGAGCGAACTCGCTCCAGGATTGCTCTAGCTCTACTGTCTCGATCCGGAAAGGAAGATTTCGCATACTTACCCAAGGTACAACCTTTGCATGTATTTGTTTGCTCAAGTTTTCCCTTAGGTAATCCGGTAGAAATCTGTTGCATGATCTTTAGGGCTCCATGGTGCAAGTGGCCCAGTCTTCTATGCCATAGCTCACCAACATCTTGGCTCTGCACCATCTCAACTTTGAAACTCAATGCAACACAGTTGTCTACCTCCAGCTTGTAGAGATTCTTTACTCGAATCCCAATTCGCTTTGTTAATCCAGTACCGATATGCCTCAGGAATACTTTTCCTTTACTAAAGACTACATCATAGCCTTTATCTTCTAGCATAGCGACAGACAAAAGATTCTTCATCAAACCTAGTACATACTTTACATCGGTCAGGGTGAGGGGAGCTCCATGCTCCCTCTGAAACACAACCGTACCTTAACCTGAAACAAGGTACTTTCCATCATCACCCATCTCGATCTGCATCTAGAGATCCTTCTCCTCCAAGGTACTGAAAAGATTCTTGTCACCTGACATGTGGAATGAAGCTCCACTATCCAGGTACCACACACATCCTACCATGGATGAAACCATGCATGCGATAAGCGAGAAATCCAACTCAAACTATGAGGCCAGTGCCTCACCATCAGATCCCTTCGAGGAACCTTTTTTGGATTTCTTCTATGGACAATTCATAGCATAATGGCCCACTTCATGACAATGAAGGCATCACACTTTCGATTTGTCAGACTTCTTCCCACCATGGAAGAACTGGATTTGGGATGGGACGCCTTCCCTTTCCCTTTCCTCCTCTTACTTGCTAAGGCTAGATTTTCCTCATCATCTTGCTTCGATGAGGATCCATCTCTGGTGCTTCTTCTTATTTCCTCCTACATCAGATCCGACCAAAGTTGTTCCCAATCTGGCAGTTTTCCTCTTCCATTAACCGAGTCTTGGTAGCTATGCCAGCTCTTGGGAAGACCGAGCAGTGCAAGACTCACCATGTCATCATCACCGGTCATGATCCCTACAATTCCAAGCTGATCCATGCATGTGGTGAGCTTGTTCAGATATGTAGAGATTGTGTCGCCCTTTTCACACTTGATTTTCCAAAGCTTGTCTTTCAGCGCTAGCTTCCTCTGATCGCTACTGTTCTGATATCGATCTTTCAATGTTTTCCACATCGAAAACGGTGTCTCCTTCCCATGGAGGCTCGAGGCAATGTGGTCTCGAACTCCCTCTAGGAAGATTCTCCTTGCTCTAGCCACACATTTCTTCCATTCCGCCAATTGAGTAGCATCAGTCGGCGTGGGGACTTCTTAATCAATGAAGTCCTTTAAACCGTTATCCTTTAATACTACTTCCATGCGATCCTTACAAGCTATATAATTCGAGCTGTCATCAAGGGCATACTCGAGTCGTAAACCGTTGAACACCATTGGTGAAATTGAGATGTGATAAGAACTCGATTTCTATATTCAGGAACCTCAAACTTCGAACTTCGAACTTCTTGTATACTGTTCTTCGCTTTGATCACCTTTGCTTCGATACCATCTAGAAATTCCCACTGTAGATCAACAGATTATGCAATAGACTAAAGAAAAATACAACATCTACTTCTACAACAACTTTGCAGAAGCTTAATCGAATATGAGCAAGATCAATGAGAACAAATATAACTGAGAAAATGAAAAAACAATCACACATAACACAGAAGAAATAACCTGAGGAAAGCCTCAACCTAAAACCCCAATCTCTGTATTATCATACAAGTGGAAATATGTTCGAGTTACAAAAAGAATCAGCGCTCAAGCTATCATGCTCTCTCTACCATCAAACAATACAGCCCACAGACTGAATAGACACTGTATATGTCCTCCTCAAGCCCTCCAAGCCTCCTATTTCCTTGCACAGTTTTTCTTGGGGTCCAGTGATGCCACATGTGCGAATTGGCCTCATCACACTCACAAAAACTGAAGAAGTAACTGTGCAATCTCCAAGGAAAGAATTCCTTCTGCATGTAAGGGATATTCACAATGGAATATTCTAGCAACTGATAGTACATTGTCCCTCCATCTAATCTCAACTAGGTCTCTATCTGAACTAACATGCATAAGTTCTTTATGAGAGAATATTCAATTATTTGAAGTGTAGCAGTTACATGCATGCATGCATTAACTAACTGAACTCACAATTAATTTAACAAACTGTTTGAAATAATCTAACTGGAATTGACTCAGTTAACTGAACCAACTAATTACAACTCATCCTTATCTCTTTCACTGATGGATAAATTCCTCAATTAACGAAGAAACTGTTGCTTGTCCCCACAGACTTCATTTTTTATTTTCTACAACTAATTAACTCATGGTGAATTAATTAATTAATTATTTTACAAACAACTGCTAAGATCAAATTCAAATTTTTTACTTCTCTATTTTAGTTCAGGGACTAACTAAAATAGGAAGGTATCCCGAAATGCTATTTATAACAATACTAAATTTAGCACTTCTATATTTAGCATTTTTTGTTGCTATTTTCAACAGAGTGGCTAATAAACAACCCTTTAGGTGTTCCCAGACCCCAAGGGGAAAGACAATCCTAAGGTACATCCTTTAATTGATAGAGGTCATGTGAATAATGATGAGATAAATGGAGACACAGGGGTCTCAAAGGCAAATGCCATCAGTTCAAGGATGGTAATAATGAGGGATGTCCACATATTTGGGTGTATAGATGTAGGAGGGAGCAATCGTGGATATATGAGTTACCCCGGCCTCTGTTTTTCCACCCTTCTTCATCAGCTTTTTTCCTTTTTTTTTTACTTTTTTCTTTGTAACTGCTTGAGGCTCTAGGAGATGAGAGCATGTTGTGTATGATGTAAGCAGTTATTACCTACTTGAGGTGGGGTAGTTCATCGCCCACCAGGGGATATGCATGGGTTCCTTAATGATGTGGGGGAACCCATGGGGCCCTAGGAACTAGGGTGATGGCTATGATGAAGGAGTAGAGCTCATGTTTGGCTTTTGCCCATATGCTATAATAAACGTCCTAGACATCTTTTTCATTTCATGATATTCTTTTCTTTTATTTCTTGCTTATGGCCATGATATGCTTTTAACGTTCTTTTAGCTGCATCATCCTCTAGAGAAACATTTCCAGGCCTGACCAAGACATGTGGACAAGGGGAGGGGGTGTACTAGTGCCTTGTGGACCTAGTGGTCAAGTGGAACCAGAGAGGGAAGATGATGAAATAGGGCTTGTAATGTGTGGAGGGGAGTGAAAAAAGTGAAATGCGGCAACGGGGCCGCGCTACCAAAATTGAGATTTCCCAAGTAGTGTCGTTCCTGAAGCCATAGGCCAATAGGGGAGATCCCACGGGACTAGGATTGAGGATTAACCCCCCATTTAAGCTGAGGGAACAAAACTACAATCAAAACCCTTCCTTTTTCCAAGTCACCCCAATAATCCATGCCCAATATGCCCAAGGAAAAACAAGCATAAGCACCCAATTGCACAATGAAAAACATAATTTTAGGATTGGATTTCCTACCTTCAACATTCAAAATCATAATTTCTCCTTTGTTTGGCAAATGAAAATACCGACCACAGCTACCAATTTTCAACACTTGAATGGCCCAAATCAGTGAAATTCAACAACACCTCCCCTTGTATGTTCACAGACCTGCAAAAAATCAGCCTGAACATCTGTACCAATGTGGATAAACTGGTCCTGGTAACACTCCTTGGTAGTGCAATCATGACAAGGACTAAAATAAATCTAGTCTTGAAAAATCCTTATGGGTACATAGCTGCTAGTATGGTTCTAACAAAAATAACCCTCATAAACGCTCACAAACCTCATAAACCCTCATAAACCTCATAAACCTTCACTTTTTGGGATTCAAATCCCAAAATCGGGATACGATGTGTCCTAACAGGACACGACTGGGATTCGATCGTGTCCTGTTAGGACATGTCGTGTCCCATTTTTGGATTTGAATTCCCATCGAATTGTGTCGGATTCGTGGGATTTGGACACATGGCTTGTTTTGGACGAACCCGGTTTCATAGGCTGGGAGGCTTTACGTGAGTTAATGCACTACCTCTAAGCCAAATACCCCATCTGGATGTTCATCGGACATGTCCTTTAAGGACTATCCTTATCTTGGACTATTAACCATCAATCCTCAAAGAATATCGGTCCTCTTCGACCACTGTTATCTTGGATGCCTATCCTATCCTCAAAGAGTGTTGGTCCCTTTCCTTTCTTGGACTATCTAACACTCTTATCTTGGATGTCTATCCTATCCTTAAAGAGTGTTGGTCCCTTTCCTTTCTTGGATTGTCTATCCTCAAGGAAACCATAGATGCATTATCCAATCCTCCACCATTCTCCCTTCATGGCCATCAATTAGACTTACGGTTGTTAGTCCTGGTCAAGTGCATGACACATGAAGAAGAGAATGCACATGTGATGTTTATCATCACTCCCTCTCAACCAGAGAAGAGATCCTTTTTTCCTTTCAATTGGGAAGATATAACCATAAGCTCTCTAGCTTGTTCCCATAAGAGTAGTTGTTACCAGTTCTTCATGGAAATAGTTGCATGGTTCTTGTTGATTTTTGGGTAGCATCGAATGTGCTCTAGCTCTGAACTTTTGTGGAGGGGCTAGAAGATCTCCAAGACTTAGAAATTGTTTGGAGAAATTCCACCCGGGGTGCATGTTATTCAAATAATTAATTATTTTTAATGGTGCCTAAGTTAAAACTTAGGAAATTAAAATAATTAAAGTGAATTAATGTAAATATGGGTGAGAAGCTTCTAAGAGACAAGGATCAAGTCTAATTTAATCTTAGTCGTTGATTAGAGATTAGATCACGGTCGTTGATATCTCAACAGGAAAAGTATAAACGAAGACTTGAAAGTCATTTGGAGACACAATGGGCAAATACTCAGAAAACCCGAGGGAAGTCGATTCTCCAGAAGTAAGAGTTTGATTTTAGAGGGAGAGTTACAGGGTGAAGGAAGAGGAGGGTATCAACATCAGTCGGAGACTAAAGAGGGGACACAATGCATCAGAGGGATAGCACAGAGGGACAGATTAGAGAGGCAGCGCAGCAAAGGACATAGTCCTCGCGCAGAAGAAGACGCAGTAGAGGTTGTAGGGTCTCTTGAGTGTCAGAAGTTTTCCAGTGATTGGACGAAAATTATCTCAGGTGTTTTCACATAGATTTCTCTATGTACTGCAAATCATTCCTTGCAAAGAAATTGTTGTTGAAGAATAATAAATAAACCCTCATCTCTTGCACTAGTTTTCCCGAATTAGGTTTTTTCGGGGACTATTGTTCAAAAACAATTGTGTTGATGTGATTGATTCTTGTGCTTGCATTTCATTGTTCTTTTCTCTATGCTATTATGTGACAACTACAGTAGAATTTACTTTGTTGTTTACTAAAGGGTTTTGTGAATAAGTTATTTTGGAAAATAAGTAGGAGAAATAAATCAATTGTTGCAGTAGAATTTCATGTTGGAAATTTTCACATGGTATCAGAATTGAGATCAGGGAACATGATTAGAGAATCTGCAATGAGTCGTCAACATGATGTTGCTAGAGCAGCAACTCAAAGGGACTCACACGGTTCTCTCGAGAAAAAGGAAAGCACGAAGAATATAATGGATCACAACAGTTCTGTGTTGGCTTCCAAACTAGAAGAAGAAGTCGCTTGCTTGTCAAGTTCTACTTCCTCTGAGGTTTGGTATATTGATAGCGGGGCTTCGGCGCACATGACAGGAACACGAGAATGTATTTCGAGTTATCAAGAAGAACAGATGAACTTCCAAATCACCATGGGAAATAAGGCAAATTGTACCCCTGAAGGAAGAGGTACTGTAGTTTTTCAAACATAAACAGGGGATCGGTTTTGAGCTACCAATGTATTGCATGTGCCTGGATTGGGAGTGAACTTACTCTCTGTATCTCAGTTATAGAACAAGGGCTATGATGTATACTTCATTGGGAAGAAAGTATATGTCAAACATCCGAGTTGGAAGAAGAAGGCCCAAATGTTGATCAGTCATTGTCATTGATGTCAACCCAAGGAGCACTAGGGCTGCCCCGATTTTGCATGGGCATTTTGACTTGACAACTTACTCTATTATGAGTCAATGATCTTCTAGATGGATTCTACTCATCGAGATGTTTCCGTTGATATATGGCACGCCAAGTAATTCTTCAAGGTTTGAGAGATATTCATGTTTGAAGTTAATAACCCCTCTTAGTGGGCTAAAACCCTATTAGGTTGTGGCATGGCACTCATAATTGGTTATGGTCATTGAATAGTCAATAATTAATAAATAAAAAATTGCTCCTAAAATCCCTCCAACGTTCACTTGTTGAGGACCCTCTCAACTCAAGACATTCATATAAATAATGACCCTCATATCCTCCTCTAGTAGGGATTTTATGGCTTCAAACAAGTCATCTTGGCATTTTCACTATAACTTTTTTTCTGCGAAGCTTTAGAAGCTAAAATTAAAACCCATTTGAGTCAAAATCTTGATGAACCTCATGACCGACTTTCAGATCTTGGTTCGCTATATTTTCGGAGATATGATCTGAGGAAGTTAGGGTTTTTGCAGGCTCCCGAATTCCATGTCAAACAGGTGACGTTGGGAAAATCGTCATACCTTTCTCTCTGAGCATTGGATTCAAATTTCGCAAATAGTCATAGAAAGAGGACAAAATGTAGTTTGTTGAGTAGCATTTTCAGGGTCGAAGGTTGCAACAGTGACACATGGCACTTCGTACAAGTTCACTCTAGTGAACTAGTCTATAAGCAGGTCATTGTGGGCAATTGGGCACAACTCTTTCTTGAAGAATCCAATCTTGATCAGACCAGTGGGGTTGGAAAGAGGACTCAGAGGGCTACCATAGGGCAAAATTTCAGACCCTAGAGATCCAAAATTACATAGATACAATATATTCAATATCGAGCTCCTAGAAGACAAGAAAAAGCATGCATTCAAGGATCATTGCAGTAAGGACCACACATCAACAATCAAGGGTAAGTCTCCTCCAACAAGGTATGTATGATTAGTGTTTACATTTGAAATATGAGTATCATCTCTAATATATGTTTTTGTAGAACAACGTAAGTACATATAGGGTCTCGGTTATATCTCTATGTCTCTATATGTCACAGTTAGTTTTGATACCACATTCTGGATGTCCTATTCTTGATACTACACATTTGATGCTACATATTCTTGATGCTACACCAAGTCTGCTAAATCTATATGATGTTGTAAGTTCATGTTACTTGTCTTGTCATAGTTAATGAATGGTCTCTATTGTTGTACTTAGAACTTGGCCCATCACAAGTCTAGGGTTTGTCATCAGTTTTTATTGTATGTATCTTTAGGTCAGTTTTGGATATAGTCTTGCATAGACTATATCCAAAGTGGGAGTCTTTGTCTACTGTTGCAACAAGTCAACAACAAAAGTGACAAGCACACTTCAGGTAGAAGAAGATTTAGTACAACTTCAAGCAAGAATTCAAGAGCAGACGTATCGAATCAAAGGAAGCATTGCAGTGGGACATCCTTTGAAGACATGACAGCCATCCATATATTGTGAAGAAGTGTCAAGGCTAAAAGTCATCATTGTAAAGTTGTAAAAGAGTCATTTGTAAAAGTGTCATCATTGGAAGAGTCATTATTGTAAAAGAGTCAATCTGCCTAGAGTTGAAATGGCATTATGGGAAGGTATAGGAGTCTCTATTAGGATGATGTCATGGTTGGGTTGCAAGTCATAGAGTGATTGGGTATTTGGTCAAGTACACGAAAATCATTGTACATCTTATTATATCATGAATTGTTGTCCCTGGTTTGGGAATCCACAATCTTGTCTTATTTCAGTGATTATTGGGTGGCAGGGAGGTGCTAGGTAGGTGTATGAAGTCGCCTATAGGTTGGGGCCTGTGAAAACTTCAGGGTGGTAGGGTGGTGCTAGGGCGAGTTGTGGCTCGCTAGGGTGTTGGGGCATCCATTCAGTTGATTACTGAAGAAACCAAGGCGTTGGGGCATCCTTCCAGTGGGAGCTGGAGAAGAATTCTTTTCTAGAATTCTAGGAAGTTGTCGCTTTCATTTCAATTGGGGCTGAAGATTAAAGAATTTATTAGAAAAGCGTTCAGTGGTTTTTGACCTTGAGGGAGTTTTTCACCTTAAATTATTGTGCCTACTATGTTCTTTTATTTACTTCTATTACTGCATAAACATTAATAATAATTGAAGATTAACTCATGCTCTGAAAAGATTTAAAAGTGCTAATTTCTAAGGAATATCGATTCACCCCCCTCTCAGTGTTTCCAACACCCAAATTTGAGTCAGAAGCAACACACTGTATAAGTTACAGCTAGAATCTCCAATGGCACTGATAGGCAGCAGTGGTAAAAAAGATTTGAATGAACTATGGCACAGAAGGATGGGGCACTGACACCATGGGGCCCTAAGAATTCTCAGAGGAACCATCACAGGAGTTCTAGAATTAAGTACCAAACGGGACGATGTATGCAAAGGTTGTGTACTGGGCAAGTACGCCAAAGCGGCTTATTCCAGAAGTGTTAAAATTGGCAACTAGGGCCAATCTCCATGTGGGTCATCTTATTTATGGCAACTAATATATTTCTTGGATCCCTCTCGTCGAGAGGTGTAGGATTGATCTAAAGATCATCCAATTCCGACAAGTATTCATGGAGATATGAATTTATTTGTGTTATGGGACAATTCGTCAAGGTTGGCCGGCAACCAAATTGCCCCCACTTGTGCTCAACGTTTTAGTATAAATAGAGGTGCCTTGAAGGTCATTTGTACACACACTTCCTATGATCTCTTCCTCTCCACTTGTCTTGGGTTTTGGTGGGAGGAGAGATCCTAAGAAGACAATGCTACCCTAATGGAGAAGATGCCCTAAAACGCAGGAATGAAGATGATGCCCTAAAACACAGACATGGAGAGGATGCCCTAGCTCAACAATGTCATGGAGAAGGCATGCCCTAGATCTGAACGCTGCCATGAGAAGGAAAAGTCTTGGACATGCCCTAGCCGCAGTCAAGAGGGGCAGTAAAAGTGTAAGTCCTCAACGCAGCCAAGAAAAGGGTCTTTTGTCTAAGGGAGTTTCAACGCTATCCAAGGAGCACTAGAGGAAGCACTAGCCACAGAAATTAGGAGGACGTTTGCAGCCCTATGGACGTTGTTAAGAGGGATATGCCATGCCCTCATCCACTATGCTAAAAGAATCAAGGACGCGGTCAAAGGAGGTCTTAACTTGTAAAAGACTTTGCTGTCATGAGGAAGCCCTACTGTCTAAACTTCTGATTTAAATTAAGGCAGCCCTAAACGCTGTCTTTAAAAGATATTCTAGCCGCAGTAGGAGGAGAGTCTTAGCAGCCATTAAGGGAGAGGTATAGCTACTGCGAAAGGAAGGTCTGATCACAGTCATAGGAGGCCTATTTCAGCAGTCGAAAGAACCTCAACCACAGCAAGAAAGAGACTGATCAGCATGTACATTTGAGTGTTGTTTCAGGGGTCAAATTAAAAGGCTGAACTGCTTGCTGGTAGGAGGTTTGCGTGAGCGCTTGCTGGACGGATATCAGCCACTCTATAGGCTGTCATAATTATGTTCTAAGGACTGTTGTATGCCACTTGAATGACACTGTAATAAGAAATGAGCATAGACATAGTTCAGTGATTGTTTAGGGCTTGAAGGCTACTCTGAATTGTAAAGGAAATGATATTGTCTTGGAGATCAATTGCAGTCAAATCGGGGCAGATTTTAAGGACTGTTAGAAGACTGCACCTTGGACCTGTTAAAGGAGTCTAGCTGCTCTGCTAGGCTGTAAGCCATAGCAAGCAGCTAAGACTAGTGAATGCAATGGCATGATGGATGCAACATGATGGGTGCAGCATTGGGTGCAACTCAGTGATGGGAGCAGCACTGTGATGAGAGCAGCTCAGTGATTGAGTGCAGCACAGTGACTAGTGCAACATCATGATAAGGTGCAGCAGTATGATTTGTGCAGCATGGTAATGAGGTCCAACATGATGATTGAGTGCAACACAGTGAGGTGCAGCACAGTGATGGAGTCACCTTGGATTAGTGGAAACAGTAAGCCTTCTACTCAGCTCAGATCAGCTACCCATATGCTATCTTCTTAGAGAAGATCTCTGCTCTTATTTAGATAAGTCAATATGTTGACTTCTGATGTATATGTATTATCTCTCTCTCTGCTGAACTATTAAAGAACATATAAGAAGAATTGATCAAGGGTTTCCCCACATTGAGGCTTGTCCCTGGCTAGCACCACATCTTGTGTCCTCTTGTCTTGGCTTGTCTTCTGCGATTTATGTTTATGTTCTATCTGCAGTTTACTTTAACGCTGATGTGATTGCTAATCTAGAAAAGATATTGAGCTAACTATGAAAATTGAAATAAATTGCTCTAAGCATAGAACATACCTAAATTTAACAAGAAGTAACAATAAGGAAAAGAGTGTTTTGGGATTAATACACTCAGATATCTACCCATGTCCACAAAAGCTCTTAGTGGCGCCTAATACTTCGTCATCTTCATTGATGACCATTCTAGGAAGACTTGGATCTACCTTCTAAAAACCAAGGATGAGGTTTTTGATCGATTCAAAGAGTTTAAAGCTCTGGTTGAGAATCTGACAAGGAAGAGGATAAAAGTGTTGCACTCAGACAATGGTGGACAATATATTGATAAAGACTTCATTGGGTTCTGCGCAAGGGAAGGCATCAAAAGAGAATGGACAGCTCCATATAATCCAGAGCAGAATGGAGTAGCAGAAAGGAAGAACAGAACTATTGTTGAAGCAGCGAGGGCAATGTTGTATGATCAGGATATGCCCAGATTTCTATGGGCAGAAGCATGCAACGCAGCATTATATGTTCAGAACGGGACTCCTCACAAGGCATTAGGTAAGATTACTTCAAAGAGTGTCTTCACCGGCAAGAAGCCTGAAGTGAGACATTTCAAAATATTTGGGAGCTTGGCATACTGCCATAGACCTGAAGAAAAGAGGAAGAAGTTGGATCAAATTGCAGAAAAATGATATCTTGTGGGATATAGCGAGAATGCTAAGGCATATAAAATCTAATTTTCGTGCAATACAAAGATCATAGTACGACGAGTTGTAAAGTTCATGGAGGACAGAGCTTTTAGGAAATCCTGAGAAATGCTTTCCAAAGAGCAGTGAAAGGATGTTCCAATGGTCCAGCCACCTCGACCAGCAGAAAATAGCACTAGTATTTCTCCAAGGCATAAGAATCCAGAAACATCACAACAAGTGGAATCTCAGAAGGAGGAGCAAATAGATCCACCCATTACCAGTGGAAGAACGAGTTGGGAACTACGACAGATACTATGGGATGCAGAGGATTTCACTGGACCTCCTAGAAACGAGAAAAGGGAGCGTAGACAACCAGATAGATACCAAGCTTTGGTGGCTTAGGTTGGAGAACCCTCTAGTTTTCATAAGGTTGTTCAGCATCAAGTATGGGTAGATGCTATGGTGGAGGAGTATAGTTCCATAATGACCAATGATGTCTGGGAAGTGGCACCTAGACCTTAGGACAACTAAGTTGTAGGTTCGAGATGGATCTACAAGGTCAAGTATGCTGCAGATGGCAGTGTGGAAAAATACAAAGCCAGGTTCGTAGCTAAGGGGTATGCTCAGAAGGAAGGGATAGAGTACGAAGAAACCTTTGCCCCAGTAGCCAGGTATACTTCTATTAGATCTGTGATATCCCTTGCAACACAGATGGGGTGGGAGATTCACCAAATGGATGTCAAGATTGTGTTCTTGAATGGGGTGATTGAAGAAGTATGCATTGAATAACCAGAGGGCTTTGAGACATATGAGAAGAAAACTCATGTATGTAGGTTGAAGAAAGCCTTGCATGGGCTTAAACAAACGCCTAGAGCATGGTATGATCGAATTAATGGTTACTTGCAGAAGATGGATTTCGTCAAGAGTAACGCAGATCCCAACCTCTACTATCTGACTACAGAGAATGAACCTCTAATTCTGGTGTTATATGTTGATGACCTTTTTTGACAAGGTCATCTAGGCTCATCAAATATTGCAAGGAAAACCTAGCTATAGAATTTGACATGAAGGACTTGGGACAGATGCATTATTTTTTGCGTTTGGAAGTTTCGCAGCAGAAGGTTGAAATTTTCCGTGGACAAGGGAGATACGCTACAAAAATTTTAAAGAAGTTCAAACTGTAGGACTGTAGACCCATGGCTACTCCAATGATTACCAACTGGAAGAAGATTGATGCGTCTGAAGATAAAGAAGTAGATCCCACCTTGTACAGGCAACTCATAGGATCCCTGATGTATCTGGTCAACACCAGGTCAAACATTTGTTATGCTGTCAACACCCTTAGTCAATTCATGGTGGAACCGAAGAGGGCACATTAGGCAGTAGCCAAGCATGTTCTCAGATATATACGAGGAACAGTCGAGCATGGATTAATGTACACCCGTGGCAATGATATCAAATTGAGTGGGTTCACTGACGCAGATTGGGCTGGCGGTTCAATAGATCAGAAAAGTACCACTAGGTACAGGAATGACCTCCCAGTGTAGTAGGAAACAGAAGTCCGTAGCTTTGAGCTCAGCTGAAGCTGAATATATGGCAACTAGCACAGCATCATGTGAAGCCATATGGCTTAGAAAGTTGCTTGTGAATCTATTCAGGAGAAGAATGGAAGTGACCAACATTTTGTGTGATGATCAAAGTTGCATCAAGCTCTCTGAGAATCAAGTTTTTCATGATCGGTCGAAGCACATTGACATCAGGGGTCACTTTATCAGACACTGTGTCTAGCGGGGTGCAGTAGAGTTACAGTACACTCCGATAGGAGAATAGGTGGCAGACATTCTCACCAAGGCTCTAGGAAGAACAAAGTTTGTTTATTTCAAGGAGAAGATGGGGATGATTGAAAATCAACTTCAATAGCAGAAATGGATAGTGCAGTACTTAAGAGGGAGCTGTAGTACAAATGCAGCAATGACAGTGGCAGTGTCATGGGCAGCAGTATAGATTGCAGCAACGCAGTGCATGAAGGGCAGCAGGTCAAGCATCAGCAACGCAGAGGACCGATATCGTGGATCAGTGTGATACTTCTACTAGGAAGTTTTGCTAGAGCTCATTCCTTGCTAAGAGCGAGTGTTGATTTGGGTAGCATTGGATGTGCTCTAGCTCCGAAATTTTGTGGAGGGGCTAGAACACATGAGATCTCCAAGACCCAAAAATCTTGGAGAAATTCCACCCAACGTGCATGTTATTCAAATAATTAATTATTTTTAATGGTGCCTAAGTTAAAACATAACAAATTAAAATAATTAAAGTGAATTAATGTAAATATGTGTGAGAAGCTTCTAAGAGACGAGAATCAAGTCTAATTCAATCTTAGTCGTTGATTAGAGATTAGATCATGGTCATCGATATCTCAACAGGAAAAAGTATAAATGAAGACTTGAGAGTCATTTGGAGACACAGCGGGAAAATATTCAGTAACCTGAGGGAAGTCAATTCTCCAAAAGTAAGAGTTTGATTTCAGAGGGAGAGTTGCAGGGTGAAGGAAGAGGAGGGTACCAACATCAATAGAAGACTAAGGAGGGGACACAGTGCATTAGAGGGATAGCGTAGAGGAACAGATCAGAGAGGCAGCACAGCAAAGGACATAGACCTCACGCAGAAGATGACGCATAGGTGACGCAATGGAGGCTGGAGGGTCTCTTGAGTGTCAAAAGTTCTCCAATGATTGGAGGAAAATTCTCTTAGGTGTTTTCACAAAGGTTTCTCTATGTACTATAAATCATTCCTTGTAAAGAAATTGTTGCTGAAGAATAATAAATAGACCCTCATCTGCTGCATCGATTTTCCGGCGTTGGGTTTTTCCAGGGATTATTATCCAAAAGCTACTATGTTGATGTGATTGATTCTTGTGCTTGTATTTCACTGTTCTTTTCTCTATGCTATTATGTGACAACTGCAGTAGAATTTACTTTGATGTTTACTGAAGAGTTTTGTAAATAACTTATTGTGGAAAATAAGTATGAGAAATAAATCAGTTGCTGCAGTAGAATTTCATGTTAGAAATTTTCACAGTTCCTTCTTTCCTTTGTATCTCTTCCTTCAATCTAGTGACAGGGTTCGGGCCATCAATCTTGCATGTCACTTTCCTTTCTTTATCATCAATGAAGGCATTATATTGAGCCTTATCAAACTTCAAGCCAATCATAGCTCCCTCTAAAAGTGATCTTCATTTGAACAAACTTGAACTTCAAGTTATCCCTTCACACTGCTACCTTTCAATCCCAAGATGATGATGCAAACATCTTGACTACATGATTGTCAAAACCATTTATTCAATCCATATAGTCAAACTTGCCTCAATAGTCATCATGTATTCCTGCAATATCCTTTCAAGTAGCAAAACAATATGTTAACCAGATAACCAAAAACAAGAATATTAACATCAGACTTACCTTATCATGATGGCCTTCTAATCAAAGCATCAGTTTACTTGAGTTCTTCAAGATCAACATCCTTTTGCATGATCCATCTCCACATGAAACCTTCTTCATGCATTCATTTTAATCAGACTGCCCATGGATCAAGCTTGATTACCAAGTTGTAGTATCTTCCTTGGAGTTGATATTGTTAATCTGAAAATCAGTTACCCAATTCCTACTATAGCAACTGATGTTAATTCTTCTAATTGTTAATTTGATTAAACAATTTACTTGTTGTGTGCTATGACAAATATCAATTAAATACACTATAGCCTACACAAATAAAAAACTGCGGAAACTAAATACAGCACAGGAGAGAAATAATCATCACACAAATCTACACAGTTATTTTTGGACAAATATCCCCGGAAAAACCTAATGTGGGAAAATCGTTGCAGTAGCTGAGGGTTTGTATTATTAAGCAGTAGTAATTTGAGCACAAATCTATGGATGCTTCAAAACTAGCAATCCATTTAGAGAAAATAATTGACAAATGTCTAGTGATAAAATTCTCACTTCCACAAGTGATTCGACACTGACCTTAGCTCGAGATGAGTTGCCCCTTGTTGCCTCTGCGTCAGCCTGCTAGGACCAACATCTCTCTCTCCTGCTGTTGATCAGCTGCTGCTCTGAAAAATCAATCTTCTGGCTATCCAGGCTCCCACTGCGACTCCTGCCTCTAAAACTTCGACTTCTCCTCAGCAAATATGGATCTCCCTCTGAAGCTCTACACTACGTCAGCCTCTCTATGGAGTATGTTGTCTCTCTGCTATGCACTCCCCGGATCAGGAGAACTTCCTTCCAGATATTATCCCTACCCCTCTCTCACTGTAATAAATCACTTCAAATCTCTCACCCTGCCCCTCTCTCACTGCAAGAAATCACTTCAAATCTCTCTCTGGCAACTGTTGTGCTGCTCTCTTCAGAAAATCGATCTCTGATCTCTTACTCAATGTGTTTTCCAAATTCCCATCAAGCCTCTTATAATTCTTCAATTGAGAACCAACGGCCCAGATTAGATCTTAATCAATGGCTCAAATCATTTTGGCTTGATCCTTGTCTTCTTCTAGAAGTTTCACCCATAATTTGAATAATATCCTTTAATTATTTTAATTTCCTAAGTTTAGACTTAGGCACCCATTAAAAATAATTAACTATTTTAATAAAAATTGTCTCCGTGTAGAATTTCCCAAAACGATTTTTGAGGATTGTGGAATACATGTGTCCAAGCCTCCCTGCAAATTTTGGGGCTTAGAACACATCTGATGCTACCAAAAATCAACACTCCCTCTTAGCGAGGAATGTGCTCTGGTAATGCAACCTATTGAAGCATCACCCTTCTCTGTAACATCTCCCTCTAGTTGTTGATGTCTAACATCGCTGCCCACCAACTTCTGCACAAATGTTGCATCTGTACTGTTGTTGACACTGCCACTGCCCACACTGCATCTGTATTGTAACCCTCATAGGTTCTGCATCTGTGTTCTTGTTGGCATTGCCACTGCCAACACTGCATCTGCACTGCAACCTTCTCCAACTGTTGTTGCTACTACATCAGCAACGGAAAAGCATCCAAAATTACTGAACAGGTGTTTAGCATGATGCATCTATTGTTGGAGTTCTGACTGTTGCTAGTGTCTGCGCTAACCCCCTGAAGCCTCTGCATTGCCGCTGACTCTGCACTGTGCTAACTACACTGTTGCCAACTCTACTCTGCACTGCTCAGTCTTTGGTGCTTCTAGCCACTGCAACTATCACTCCTGCACTCCTCTGCACCAACCGACATTGGTCCATCCTGGTACTTCTGATCTGGGCTCCAGTAGCAAGGTATTGATCCAAGAGGTAGACTCCTCAAGGATCCTACCCATCTACAGTTCTTTCGAACTACAATTCTAGATCACCCACCTTTGCCCTGGAGGTATCTGGGCAACCATGGCAAACTCCTCATACTCGATCTTTGTGGATGCAACCTTCGAATCATGCTTCTCATCCTTCTCCTTCTTCGTGAGAGGACATTGTGTAGCGTAGTGACCATGTTCACCACATCGGAAGCACTTGATCTTTGAAACATCTTTCTTCTTTTGCTGCCCCTTAGATGCAAGGGTTGCATTCTCTTCCTCCTTTAGCTTCGTCCCACTGCTATTGTTGCTACTATCAAGTTTGCACTTGACTAAGTCTCTCCTCATCTCTTCTTGCTGAAGAGCGGCCCAGATTCCTTCCCGATATGGCAATCTCTCTCTGCCCAAGATACTCTGGACAAACACTTGCCATTCTTTTGAGCCCGAGTTTAAGGTCAGCCTCACCATCTCGGTAGGCTAAGTTGTTGACCCCACAACTGCCAACGAGTCTCAGATCTCCTGAAGCTTCATAAGGAACGGATCAATGCATTCCCCCTTCTACATCTACATGGATCTCATCTTCTGCTCCAAGTACATCTTCTGCTATTCAAAAGATCCTTCGTATAGCATGGCCAAAGCTTCCCACATCTACCGAGCAGTATCCTTGCCGGCAATGTGACAAACTACATGATCCCTCACTCTGTCGAGGATCAACCTCTTAGACTTCGCCATCTCGGCCTTCTACTTCTTCAGCGGATCTGAATCCGCAGGTACAACTACCACACTGTCGACATAGGTTTTGAGATCGTGCTCATCTAAAAGGCATGAGATCCTTACCTTCCAGATCACGTAGTTGGATGCACCCTCAAACTGATCCTGATCTAGCAACCCATGAGCTGCCATCTCAGGCAGTGAAATATCGAATTGCCTCCTCTCCTCTGCACTGCTACTAGTTGGCCTACGCACTCCCTGCTGGAGTTAGAAGATTTGTTGCTCCCTGTTGCCGCTCAGCAAATGAAAATTTGGACTTCTTGGTTGGAAGTCCTCTAAAGAAGAATTCCCTCAAGTGTGCCTTCTTCTCCCCAACTGACGCTATTATGCTAGCAACTGCTGCAAAATATCTGCGTCCCAGCTGAAGATCTGCTCTACAAGGAAAAGTACGCTCATCACTTTTGCCTCTGGAAAGCTTCGATCTGGCGATCGAATTTCTCTGTCGACTCACTCAGAGAAATCGAATTCTCCTCAAAACTTCAACCTCCTTGGCCTACGAACTATGTTGCCTCTGGGGTTTCGAATTGTTGCCTCTGCAGTAATTTCGAACTCCTCTTCCTTTCTGCTTTTGAGCTCTTCTACTCACGATATGTGCTCTGATACCATGTGAAAAATTAGTTACCCAATTCCTACTATAGAAAATGATGTTAATTCTTCTAATTGTTAATTCGATTAAACAATTTACTTGTTGTGTGCTATGGAAAATATCAAATTAGATACACTGCAGCCTACATAAATAAAAAACCTGCGGAAACTAAATACAGCACAATAGAGAAATAATCATCACACACATCTACACAGTTATTTTTGAACAAATGTCCTCGGAAAAACCCAGTGTGGGAAAACCAGTGTAGCAGCTAAAGGTTTGTATTACTAAGCAACAGTAATTTGAGTACAAATCTATGGATGTTTTAGAACTAGCAATCCATACAGAGAAAATAACTAACAAACGTCTAGTGAGAAAATTCTCACTTCCACCAGTGATCTGACACTGACCTTAGCTCGAGATGAGTTGTACACTGACCTTAGCTCGAGATGAGCTGCCCCTTGTTGCCTCTACACTGCCTTTGCGTCAGCCTACTGGGACCAGCATCTCTCTCCTAGTTGTTGCTCTGGAAAATCGATCTTCTAGCTCTCCAAGCTCCCACTACAGCTCCTGCCTCTGAAACTTCGACTTCTCCTCAACAAATACGGATCTCCCTCTGAAGCTCTGTGTTGCCTCTCTACACTTCGTCATCCTCTCTGTGGAGTACATTGTCTCTCTGCTATGCACTCCCCGGATCAGGAAAACTTCCTTCCGGATACTATCCCTACCCCTCTCACCACAAGAAATCACTTCAAATCTCTCTCTGGCAATTGTTGTGCTGCTTTCTTCATAAATTCGATCTCTGATCTCTTACTCGATGTGTTTTCCAAATGCCCATCAAGCCTCCTCTTATAATCCTTCAGTTGAGAACCAACAACCCATATTAGATCTTAATCAATGGCTCAAATCATTTTGGCTTGATCCTCGTCTTCTTCTAGAAGTTTCACCCACAGTTTGATTAATACCCTTTAATTATTTTAATTTCCTAAGTTTAGACTTAGGCACCCATTAAAAATAATCAATTATTTTAAGAAAACTGTCTCCGAGTGGAATTTCCCAAAACGATTTCTGGGTATTGTGGAATACATGTGTCCAAGCCACCCTACAAATTTTGAGGCTTAGAGCACATCTGATGCTACCAGAAATCAACAGTTAACTCCCTTTCTTTCTTTCAAAGATTATATTTGATGTTGATCAACATTGTTATATGTATGCCATGCAATCTTGTGAGAGAGTCTTGATCTCTTTCCATACCAAAGCATGTCATATTTCTTCTTTCGAACATCATGCATCTATAGGAAAGCTTATGGAACACATTTTATATTCAACTTTTTCTGCAAGATTCTAATAAATATGAACCTTCTCCTAAAGAGCTACTTATAATGTGCATGCCTTTGCTTTTCATACAATCATCTAGTCGTCCCTTTTTAATGAGCTTGCTTCTTGTACCTGGAACTTTGACCATCTACATTCTTTCATCAAGAGTATCGTTTCCATACTAGATGGAGTATATACCAATCATAATGCTACTACCAAGAATCTTCCAAAATGGTGATTCTTATAGGATCTTATGATTCCTTTTTGCAAAATGACTCCCACTAACATGATATTAGAAAATGCTCGGATGAACAATAATATGCAATATGATTTCAACTAGATGATCTTTCCCAAAGCAAATCAAATAAGTAGATTCTAAATTTTCTACTATCATGTGCTTCTATCTATGATGCCATGCTTCATAATAGCAAAGACTCTTTTAGAAAATGCAACAATGCATGCTTACTCTTTTAATCATCAATGAACTTGTTAGCATCAATTCCTTCAGGGTCCTTACAGTTCCCCCCTTCCATCATGCTCATCATTTTCAAGTAATGAACAAGCATGAGTGTTGCTTTGATTTTTTCTTTAAGCCTTCCAATCTTGCTTCCTTTATGTACCTGCAATTTTCACCAACAAGTACAACCAAGCAAAATATACAAAGACAAGAGCATGATGTCAATTATGTCAATCTAGGGTTTCCATCTCAGAGGGTGAATGTAACAACACCCCTTACCCATCTCCCAATCTTCTATGGAAACCCAATCTTCAAAGTACGTTTATGAAAATGGGGTACAAAAATTTCAACTTTTTCCAACCTACTCTAAACTCTGAATAACCATCATCATTGCAATCATCACATCGAAACGAATTTGGTGATATAAAATTTTCCCTGAATCCGACGTCCAGATTGAGAGATCTGGCCTCTCAAAGATAGGCCATGTTATCGCCTAAACTAGTAGGGGACCTAAAGGGAAAATTCTAGGCCAAGGGCAACAAATGGAGTCTTAGCCCACTATCACCTCAGCTAAGCCTCCCTTCTATTTACAGACTTTCACAGATGAGAGGAGACCCGATATGTATGGAGTCACCAATGAATGATAAGTCAATGGATATGAGTGACCCAACCCCTTTCTAAGAGGGTTTTGAAGAATGAAGCTTGCTTGCTTTTGAAGCAACGTACTATGTGCCTTTAGGGAAAGGAGGGGAATTTTGGGGTTAGGTGTATGAGAATAGGCTTTGAGAGGAGTTTCCCACACCCTAAATCCTTGTTAAAGTTGGTATCCCAGATGGTTCTTGAAAAATAGTCCTTGGAAGTGGTGGGACCACATAGGGCTAAATGGACCCGGTCTTGGTTATGGGGAAAGTATGTAATAATCAATGATTTTCTTACCCTGGACAAAGTGGTAAGGATCAAAGAAAGTATTTGACTCAATGATGTTGTTTTGACCTTGGGAAGTGCTAGCCTTGGGGATGGCAGGGCATGTTTTAGTCCCAGAGCTAGGGCTTAGCTTTTCTCCCAACTCCATTGTTGGAATGTCTTCAAATCTAAAGGAGGGCTAGATGAGAGAATAGCATAGGGGACCCTATGAGATCGAACTTTTTCAATGGCTAACTTGTCGGGAAATTAATGCCCTCGGCACCCCAATGTGGCTAAACTTGGGAGAAGGTGAAAGAGTATGAGTTTTGGTGACCACCCTTGGTAGATCAGTGCCTTAGTACTTGGGAGAATGGAGTCTATGTTGATTATGTGTAATATTTCTTGGTTTCCAGTCAAGGAGGCCTCAAAATTGCTTCACAAACCCCTCTAGGTCAAGTGAAAACAATCATGCAGCTTTTATACTTCAAATGCACAAGAGGAATGGCTTGTCAAGGTCAAATTGTACCTCTAGGAGATTTCGCTCATACTATAAGGGCCAATACATGGAGAGAACGTTATGATAGAGACAATTTCACAATATTAAGCAACAATTTGCATGCAGCAATTACCTTAAAACAAGGTAAATCCCATCCAGCATATACGACAAAGTAACAAGAACAGCATCAACAATTTCGTACTTAAAGTGCAGTAGAGTATATCCAACCATTCACAAATGACAATAACAAAGTTGCAAGAGAAGATAAACCAATAACCATACATCAAAATTCATCCATAAATGCTCCAATTCATCCTCCAGCAAAAAGTGAGAAATTCTCTAAAAGAAAAGAGAGATCCAATCCAAAGTGATGATGAGAAATGATCTCACCTCACTTGAATTTATACAAATCAAAGGAGTTCAAATTAGCCTTCTTGGCTTACATAACCCCCAAAAATAAAATAATGTGCTAATAATACAACCTTTTGGTGACAAGCCCACCAAACTAGCTCACAAATGAAAAAGTAAGCCTCTCAAGAGGTCAAATAATAATCAATGCATGTCGTAGGGCCCTCTAAGAGGCCTAATGAGGTCCACGGGTGCCACAATGAAGAATAGGACCCTCAAAAGCAGTGGACAAGGGGTTGGCCCCTTATAATAACGTGTGGTGCTCCAAATGATTGTGGGGGCACACAAGTGTCCTCATGGGTCTCCAAACAAATCGAAGGTGCCTGTAGGTTTCCCTCAAGGGCTAGGATGATAATGTAGTAGATGCCACATCATCGTAGAAGTCCTGGATCATCTGCCAAGTGTATGGTGTCAATCTGGGCCAGTTGACCATGATGGGTCAAGTGCATCCTCCTCGTCCAATAAGTGAACCATGAGCAATCTCTGAATGGCTATGGGGATCCATGAAGTGCAATCTGTTGTTGTGGAGGCCTATGGCTCTCAACACTCACCCTATATGTGCCAATGTAGCCCTTTGGAGGATTAGAACCCCGTATAGGGAGACCAAACCCTAAATGGAAACCATCTGCAATCCTGAATAACATCCAATACATCCCCTAGGCTTGTAGTACAACAAGTCATTAAAGAAATCAAGAAAATGAGCTTACCTGATCATGGACCACAAGTGGGGACTTCATAATGGCTTTCCCTTCCATAATGGGCTTCGAGATGTGTCAATGTCTCCTAAACTCCCAATGGGGTTAACCAAGTAGCCTATTAGGCAGTTTCTACTTCTAAAGGGGATAATATAGTCAAGTTACATCTGTCAAAACGCTATGTTGCACAAAACTTCTAGGAACCTGACGTTTTACGTCATACCGATACTCGAAACTCCGAAACTTGGTTGAAACTCGGTTGAATCTCGACCATCTTGTAATCATATATGAGAATTAATATAGGCTTGTTTTTCCTTCTAAAATGTCATATATGGGTCTTATTTCCTTTTTTCTTGCAAGATAATGTGTTATTCACTTATTTATTTATATATATATTTTTATATATACATATATGGCGTTTCAACTAATGTTTCGACCAACGTTTCCATTTTTGGGAGATGACATTTCTAAACGTACTCGTTTCAGAAACTCCGAAACATCGAAACATTTCGTGCAACTTAAAGGTGGTATAGCATGTGGCAGATATGTGAATGAAGTAAGGAATGGGAAGGGGCAACCCTGGGTCACATGCTGGGGCACAAGGGCAGCTAATAAGAAGGAAGCCCACACTTGACTTTATAAGATGTGGGAGGGAACAATCGTGGTACATGAGGTGCCCTGGCTTTGGTGCCTTTTGCCTTTTTATGATTTTCTTTAATTAATTGCTCAGGGCTCAAGGGGGTTAAAGCTAAGTTGCAGGAAACGTGGGTCTAGGGGTCGTTTCCGTACAGAAACGAAACGGAAACGAGTTTCCCCGTACCGTACGGCGTGGAAACGCGTTTCCGTCCGTACGAGCGCATTTCCCGAAATGGAAACGCGCCCGTACGGACGGAAACGCGTTTCCACGCCGTACGGGCCTCGTTTCCAGCAAATTAACACTTGTTTTTAAATTTTTTTTTTTTTGCTAATTAATTTTTAATTAGTTTTAGGGTTTCTAATCACTTCTAGAAACCATTTCTAAAGCTATAAAATAGCAGTGCCTCTCATTCTCTCATCACATTATTCAGCAAGGAGTTTCTCTTGGAGATTGGCAGTTGTTTCAGTAGCTGGTGTTTTGAGCATTGAGCAAGGGAGATTTCAGCAGCGGGAGAAAGAGATTTCAGCAGCAAGAGAAGGAGATTTCA
>APFE031629972.1:0-10732 GCA_000404065.3 Pinus taeda | reverse complement strand
GTTTTTAATATATATATTATTATTATTATTATATATATTCGCGTTTCCCCGTTTCCAAAATTTGGGGAGGTCGCGTTTCGTTTCGCTTCCGCGTTTTGTTTCGCTTCCCTGTTTCCCCGTTTCGTGCAACTTAGGGTTAAAGCATGATGGATAAGATATAGCAGTGAATTCCGCCCTTTAAGGTGGGGCTTTTCATCGCCCACTAGGGGTTGGGACAATCATGGGTTCCTATATGATGGAAAAGGCTCATAGAACCTGATGGAACCAAGGTGATGGCCATGATGATGGGGTAGAGCTTCATGTATTTGCTTTTACCCACGTGCTAAATGTTTTTGTCCCGGCCATCTTTTGCATTTTGTGGTACTTTTCTTGTTCAATGTGGCCATATATGCTTTTAATTTTATTTTTTAGCTGCATCAACCTCAGGGCTTCATTTCCAGGCCATGACCCAAGGTGTGGGCAAGGGGAAGGGGTGCGTTGACTGATGTGGGCACGATAGCAAAATGTGGACCCAGGTGGGAGTAATGATGGATGGGGTGATAATGAATGGAAAGAGGGTAATATGGGCGAATAAGGGAGCAGGACTACGCAACCAAAATCAGGGTTTCCAGTGAAATACCATCCCTGAAACCAAATGGTCAGTAAAAGAGATCCTACGAGACTAAAATCCAAGGTTAATTCCTAAAAGGGGTCTACGGGACAGAAACACAGACCCAGCCCATTCTTTTTGCCAAATCCCCCCATTAATCCATACCTAGAAGTGTCCATGATAAGCCAACTATAATACTCGATTTCAAAATGACAAGGCATACCTTTAGATTCGGGAGGCCCACCTTCAAATATACAATCATTGCAGATGGGTGAGGAACCACATGGCTAGCTCAGCAGCGGGAGAAAATGGTACAATGAGCTAGTTGATCACTGCAAGGGGCTGCTCGCTACCGGCTGAGGACCATCTTGGAGAAAAAAATTCTCCTAGGGAAATTACCCACAAAATGGTGGGTAACAAGCCCTACCACATGTTGATTTGGGGTAGCATTGGATGTGCTCTAGCCATGAAAATTGGTGGAGAGGTTAAAGCACATGAGATCTCCAAGACCCAGAAATGGTTTGGCAAATTCTAACTGATTTAGGAGATATTAATATTTTTAATGGAATTCCTAAGTCTAAACTTAGGAAAAATAAAATATTAATAGGTATTAATATTTTATTTTTCCAAATGACATGGATCAAGCCAAATCTAATCTTAGTCGTTGATTAGAGATGTAATCTCAACCGTTGAAGAACCAACAGGAAAAGTATAACAGAAGGCTTGAGGGTCAGTTGGAGAATACACTAGAGTGATCAGTTATTCAATTTTCTAGAGCTTGGTTTGCTAAGAAAAGTCGAATCAGTGATTAGTTTGCAGCGAGGGGCAATGAGTACTGGACAGAGAGGCAAAGATAGTGCCGAGAGACCAGCGCAGAGGCAGAGAGGAAGACGCAGAAGCCAGAGCAGGCCACGCAAAGGCTAGCTGAGACAGCGCAGAGGCCAGAAGGGCCTGCGTCATCCATGCAAAGGGCGGCAGCGGTGACGCAAAAGGCTGTAGAGGCTGCACAGTGCCTCAGAGGGCTAACACTGAGGGTTTTGAGGCTGACGCAGTGCTTCAGTTGTGCTGGAGAGGGTTTCGTGGGGCAAATTTTCTGAATATCTGCTTCCGAACAGAGAGGTATTACTACCGGTTATTTTTTTCTATCGGGTGAGCCAATTTGGCACCTAGTTGTACTCAAGGATATACTGCATAATAAATAACTCTTAGAATTGTTGCACCAGTTTTCCCAAGTTGGGTTTTCTCGAGGACGAGTTGTCCAAAAATAACAATGTCACTTGTGTGTTTGCTATTTCTTTCAGTTATTGATCTGTAGATAGTTGAGATTGTATTGTGTTTATTTCGATGTTTATATGTTTAAATAACTTGCTTGTAATTAACAAGCAGGAGAAATAAACCAGAAGAATACAAATAAAATTTCTAATGGTTAGACTTAGGAATTTCAACACCACATCATCTAGTTGCCATGTGGCAGTCCACCATTGGTCCACATGGCAGTCAGGTTCTTGGTCCACTCAAGGTCTGTCCCACATCTTACCCGCCCAATCCAATAATTGGCAAATGTGAAGGGAGATCGGCAGCACGTGCTGGATTGCACTAGGCTAACATGTCTGACAATTAATTTGGCAAGGGTAGTGCAATTGGGTTCCAACTCCCGCAGCAGATGGTCCTTGTTAATGGCATTACGTCCAATAGTCTAGGGAAATTGTGCTCAGGTTCAGGAGCAGTCGTCCACAATCGTGGAGAACACGCTCAACATTTTTGCGTTGCATACACACATCATCGACCAATCCATGGAGAACGAAGTTGTCTCGAATCCGTAAAGGGTCAATGAGGCAGCGTGACCATTTCACACCCCGTCGGTACACCGCCTTGCTAAGCATTTTGTTTACAGTGTCGATACGCTTGTCCGTGGTCTAACAGTCGGGCCGGTTAACCTTTGAACAACGGTCAATCAACAGACGTAGCCTGTTATTGACGGTGGTTAGTGGTAAAGTCAAAATATAATGTTTGGTGGCGTATAGTTATGTAATTATAATTATCAATAATATATATATATATATATAATATATATAATATATATAATATATAAATTATAATTACATATTTACTTATTAAAAAAATATATATTATATATATATATACACATAATTTATAATTACATAGAAAAAATATATTATTATTTTAAAAAAAAATTGGGTCTTCAAGAAAAAAACGAAATAAAATGGCGGCCAACAACAATGATGATATGAAAAAGATTCAAGAGGACATCAGCAAGCTGAATAAATGCCTGCATAACGTCGAGAAGTCAGTTAGTAAGCAATGTCAGATGGCCAACGATATCTCTTACTTAAAAATCTTGATGAGTCGGCACTTCAGAGAGACCGATCCACCTTCAGCTACACAGAGTTACAAGACTCCGAAAGGTGAGACTTCTCTAGAGCATGAGTTCCTGAGACATGAGAAGCAACAAATACCACAAATTCACTTCGAAGGAAGCCAATATTATACTAAATCTTCCGAAAGGAACAATCTTAAAATAAAAAATGAATTACCTAAGTACGATGGTAAGAACTTTAAAGGCGTCGTCGTATGGGTAAATAAGATGCATGCAATTTTTCTAGCAAACCCAACGCTTGGCGAACAAGAAAGAGTCATGACTGCATCCAATTACTTCGAAGCAGAAGCGTATGATTGGTTTTTGTGGTGGTCGTCTAAATGCACGAATTGCTCGTTCAATTGGAAAAACCTTAAAAACGCTTTGTTAAAAAGGTTTTGTGACAAGGAGGAGGATGATGTCTATGAAAGATTTGTTCACCTGAAGAAAAAAGGATTAGTGAGTGAATACACTCACGAATGGGAAGTATTAGCAGTAAGGCAGAGAGGGTTTTCAGATGAGGAGCTGCTAAAAATGTATCATTGTGCCCTTAAAGATTACATTCGCAAAGAATTAAAATTGCATAAACCCAAAACCATTGAGGAGGCCAGACAAGCAGCCATAATTATCGAGTGGAAATATAAACTTCACAAAGCACCATATGTCGGTAACAACAGGACTAATAGCGATTTCAAGGGGAAGGCAGGTAAACCCTCGTCAGAAAATACTAGCAAGTATGCCCCACCACCATTGTGAAATGAAGGGAGACAACAATCTAATGTCGAAAGGAAAAAGGATGACAAATGCTAGAAGTGCGGAGACATGTATTACGCCGGACACAAGTGTGCAACACAAAAATTGTACAAATGTGAAGCTGAACAAGAAGAGGAATCTTCAGAAGACAGCTCTGATGAAGTAGACAATGAAGAAAATGCAAACCCTAGAATCAAAAGACGATATGCCATGAATTTCCATAGCAACCATCACAGGGATAGCTCAACCACAGACACTAAAGCTTAAAGGTCACATCAAGAAGCAAAACGTTATCATTTTAGTAGACTCAAGAAGTACGCACAACTTTGTAGATGTCAATGTTGCAAAAAGACTGAACATCTTTGCTTACCCAGTAGCGAACTTAAAAGTTATGGTAGCAGATGGAAAACATATAGATGGAGTGGGAAAGTGCCATAAGGTTAAGTTGCAATTAAGCGACTATGCAATGGAGTCCAGTTTTTATACGGTTCCCATAGGAGTAGATGTTGTTTTCGGTGTACAGTGGTTAAGAACACTAGGCACATATTCAGCAAATCACCTAAAACAATTCATTAGATTCAAATGGGATGGAAGGAAATATCAGTTGTTCGGGTTTCAGGCACCACCAACACAAGTCATCTCCACTCAACAGATGAAGAAGCTTATTCGCAAGGGGGCACTAGCATTCGTTGCACAATGTCAGCACTTGGAATTATTATCGACAGAATGGACTCGTCAACAATTAGAGATTTCATCCTTGATCCAGAAATACGAGAAGGTTTTCCAAGATCTACCAATGAAGTTACCCCCGGAAAGGAAAATTGAACACATTATCAAAGTAAACCTAGACTCAACACCAGTTAATGTTAAGCCATATAATGTTAAGCCCAAACCCAAGAATATATCTAAGCTTAGGGGATTTTAGGTTTAACAGGGTATTACAGAAGATTTATAAAAAACTATGCACATCCGACAACACCCCGGACCACTTTGTTAAATAAAAATGCTTTTCAATGGAATGACCAAGAAGACAGGTGTTTTGAGAAATTGAAGGAAGTAATGTCAACCACACCAGTACTAGCAATTCCTGACTTTTCAAAACCATTCGTAGTAGAATGTGATGCTTCTGGTTTCGGAATTGGAGTTGTATTAATGCAGGACAACCACCCTATAGCATTTGAGAGCAGGAAGCTTAATAAACAAGAAGGCTTAAAATCAACATACCAAAAGGAGATGCTCGCCATCATACACGCTTTGACAAAATGGTGCCAGTATTTGCTCGGAAGTAAATTTTCAATTTGAACCAACCACAACAGTCTTCGGTTTTTACTTCAGCAAAAGACATTATCAATAGAAGTGGATGGAGAAGTTGTTAGCCTTCGACTTAGAAATATTACACCAAAAACGAAAGGAGAATGTCGTTGTTGATGCACTCTCACGTAAGGATGACAAACACACAACATGTGCCGCCATGATAGTTGTTCCGGAGTGGTTGGACGAAATACGAGCCGAATATGCCAAGGATGAAGATTATGATTCCATGATTAAGGATATCAATCAGTATACCAACTTCGAGTGGAAGAATGACATCTTATGGTACAAAGGTAGAATTTACCTAACTCTTGTATCCAAATTTAAGATGAAAATACTAAAAGAGTCTTACAATTCGCCAGCAGCTGGACATGTCGGATTCTACAAGACTTACCACAACATCCAACAGTCATTCTATTGGAAGGGTATGAGCAAGGAGATTCAGAAATATGTTGCAGAATGTGATATCTGTCAAAGAAACAAGAGCGAAAATGTTCTAACTCCAAGATTGCTACACCCATTACACATTCCAAATCAGAAGTGGGAAGAAATTTTTATGGATTTTATTGAAGGACTACCTACATCTGACGGAAAGGATAAAATATTTGTAGTAGTCGATAGGCTCACTAAATATGCCCACTTTATGGCTATTAAAAGGACTGACACAAATAAACAAATTGTTGATGTGTTTTGTAAAAATGTTTACAAACTGCATAGGTTTCCTAAGGTCATCGTCAGCAATAGAGATGTAAGGTTTAAGGGAATATTTTGAAAGGAATTCTGCCATCAAGCAGGAATATCCCTCGACATGAGTTCGGCCTATCACCCCCAAACAGATGGGCAAACAGAAATCGTTAATAAATGTTTGGAAACATATCTTCGTTGTTTCATTACAGATAAACAAAATAGATGGACACGGTGGCTACACCTGGTAGAATGGTGGTATAATACCACATACCACACGTCAGCTAAGATGACACCCTTCCAAGCTTTATATGGTTATGAGCCACGATGGAAGGACTTTACTCCTTGATTCTAGGGTACCAGTAGTTAAAGAACACCTAGGAGAAAGTAGAAGGATCATCAACTTACTAAAAGAAAATATAGCCATGGCTCGTAATAGAATGAAACAACAAGCTGACCAACAATGCTCTGAAAGAAAATTCGAGGAGGGAGATTGGGTCTTTGTTAGACTCCAACTTTATAAGCAACTTTCACTAGAATAACAAGGGAAGAATAAATTGTCACCTAAATGTTATGGACCATATCAAATAATAAAAAGATAAGTAGTGTAGCTTATGGGTTAAAGTTACCGAACAACTGTTGAATCCATAATACCTTTCACGTATCAAGTCTCAAAAGAGTATTAGGGCAAAACCAAATAGCACAAACAAAAATACTAGAGGTTGAGGAAGGAAGAATAGTCCTTGAACCTGAAGGTATACTGGCTACCTGAGAAAAGGTTTTACGATCGAAGACAATAAAGGAATACCTCATCAAATGGAAGAGGTTACCAGAGGAAGATTCATCTTGGGAATCAGAACGTTTCTTGCATAAACACCCAGGCCTACCTATGCTTTGAGAACACAGCATCTTAAGGGGAAGGCAATGTTATGAACTTAAAATTCATAACAATTAATTAAAATATTATTTAAATAGATACATTATTAATTATAATCAATTAATTAACAGACATTAGTCCCAAGGGACATGTCCTCTCTGATTATGCATGGTCAATCAACTCCTATTTAAGGAGTACCACCTCAGCCTTGTAATCATCATTCAATTTTATCATAATTAATATATATATATATATATATATATATATATAATATATATATATATATATATATATATATATATATATTACATTCAGAAATCTTGTGTTATGTTATAGTCAAACAGCAATTTAGAAATTTATTTCTAACACCCTCAAGACATCACCGAGGTAGGATGTTGCAAACACGTGGTTGGTGGGCCTTACCTCTGCCCACCCCGCCTACTATTGGTCTGTGAGGGTCATTGCCTTGTCATCCTGCGCTAGCTCACCCCGACGCACTATCTCGATAATTGATTTTGTTGCGGCATTTGATTAACTCGGGTGGGTCCCACCCAGTGACGTCATCTCGGCGCTCTCCTTTGGCATTCTCCAGGCTTTTCTACCGAACTAGCGTGGATAGTGGAGCTACTACTAGATCAACGAGAAAGCAGCCAAGTTGAGGCAACTCCCCACGAGATCATGCCTATGTCATCACGCTCATTACCTCCTGGCTCCTTTCTTAGTCGTTCCCCTTTGCACCTCCCGGAGGGGGATGTCAGGCTTACTTGGCAAGTGGGCCTCTCCTACAACAATCACACTGTGCCCTGACATATGTGGAAGCCCTCTTGGCCCAACCCCACCTGCTCAACTTCTAGTCAGTGGCATGCCTCTCGGGCACACATCATCCAACTAGATCTATCTCAACGCTTTCTTTTTTGCATCCATCTTTTCTTTCGGGATTGTTGCCACTCAAAATTTATAGGCACTGTTGTCGCACAAATTGACACGACAACGCTCAGACCGGGGGCTGTCACTCTGATCCCTGATCCCTCCGTTTAAGCTTGTCTCCCGCGGCTAAGGGGGGTAGACCCTGTGAGATGATGAAGACCAACTGTCGACCAGTTGGTTGGGAGACACGAGACACGATAAGATAAGCACTAGATGAATTTGATTAATTTAGCAGACCAGTGCCTTAAGAGATTGTTATTAAATCGATTACTAGTTAGATGATCATAGAAACATGAAACGTGAACAGCAATCATTTGTCATCAGCTAAATCATAGTGCTATTAGAATGACCAAAATGATATCCAGCAACTGAAGATTTAAAAAAGATGAATGCTTCAAACCACCACGAGTCATAAACCATTAACTAGATATCATATTCGTATCTCGACTTGAAAAATTCATTCTCAGCGTGAAGGATATTACATGAAAACAACTGCATCTGGCAAAGAATAATTTTCCCAGAAAAATTTTTATTTTTCAAAATTTTTTCCTCTTTTTTTTATTTTTATTTTTATTTATTTTCTTACTTATTTTTTTTATTATATATATTATATATATATATATATATATATATATATATATATATATATATATATATATATATATATATATTTAATTTTATTATTTTTTTTTAAACAAAATTTAAAATCTAATTTAAATCTAAATAGAACAAACTAAAATAAACTAAACGTAAATTTAAAAAAAAAGAAATAAAACAATGCATACGTATCTATGACCAAACCCTAACAAAAACAAAATTAAATCTATTTTAACCTAACTCAAAACCTACGCATATATCAACATAATAAAACTAAAATTTAATCGAATCAAAACTAAAAAAAAAAAAAATGATAAACCAAAAAAATGTGACGCGTATGAGTATACCAGCCAGACTCCACGATACGCGAATCAACTTACCTACGCTACCTGAAAAACTCAAAACCCACGCACGCATGCAAAAAGAAAACGATCACTCAACCCTACGAATTAAACGCATTGAAAAGAAATCGATTTTCGTTTTTTTTTGTTTATTTTTGCAGGTGATTAATGGTGACAGGGTGACTGTGTGCAGGTTCTGAGGCTTGACGGGTAAACTCCTGATCCACGCAGCAGCACGTTTCAATCAGCAGAGATCGGGATCAATTCGTTTTTATATGCAGGTTGATGGCACAGATAGGCAGCGGGCAAGGGAGACTTCACGTGGAGCGGAGGGCAAATGCGTTTGCAGGTTCAACAATGAGGACTCGGGAGGCCGCTGTTAGCTGTAAAACCCACATAAATATGCACTGACACAGGCCCAATGAAAAAATCGATTTCTATGCTATGCTGAACGGAAAATTTCAATTTAACTTATACACAGCAAAAAACAATCAACGTGAGAGGTTTTACCGTGGCTCACCAAACTGAAAGACGATTTTCTTTCAACCGCGTGCACATAAACGTGACCCTTTAAAAAAAATGAAGACGATTAAATCAAACCTGTATCTGCCCTTATGTATTTACCATATGCCAGAGTTTGTTTGCTCATTTTGCAGGTTGTAGACAGCGGGAGGTTCTGATGAAGCTGCACGACGTTTGGCCCAGAAAAAATGATGCGATTTCTTCAGCGTTTTGCAGGCTCTCTTGAGGGTTTGTGAGTTTGACGTGAAAAGGAGGCACAGGCAGAGAGGCAGCGTGGAAATGTATAGAGGCAGAAAGTTGAAGGAGTACAGTGATCCCCTTGCAGCATACAGATCAGTGGGGAGCCCAAATAAACCTCCTGTAGATAATGAAACCCCAGCAGATTGAAAACCTGTACCTGCAATCCTGAAAACAAAGAAACAAGCAACCAAAACCTGGAAACAAATAAAAACTAATAAAACCCTAAAAAAATTTCCATTTATTTACAAATTTTTGGCCCCTTAGCAGCCAAATTGGGCAGTAAGCACATAAATATTTTAAAGAAATAAAGATTTTCAGATTTTCACTGTGAAAAACTTCAGAAAAATCTCTCATGCAAATTAAAAATAAACTGAATGATAGACCCAGGATCAAATCCAATTGGGCTCAGCGAAAATGCTTGTGGGAGCTGGCTGGTTCAGCCGAGAACTTCCCCGAACGCCCACAAAATTCCTTCAGAAAATGTTTTCTGCACAGCTCAAAACAACCATCAGTAAAGAGGGCAAAAATGCTGCTAGATCTCAGGAAATAATGGAGATACCTGCCATTACTTCAGAAACCCTAACAGCACCCAAACCCTAGCAAGTGAATAAGATACCTGTGCTCACAATACTCTACAAAAAGCTATTATTAACGGCTGAAAATAACATATGCAGATAATTAAACAATCTCACAGCATTTCAAGAGAGTAACACCGGCAAGATATGGACCCCAAAGTCTTCTTTTATTAACCAGAAAACACAGAATTTACAAGAGAGCTTCTTCAGTCTAGACTACAGAATCAGATTATCTGAAATACCTAAAAACCCTATATAAAGGAAATCGATCCAACGGCTAGTTGAGTGATCCAGCTGAACGCGATCTCGACTGTTGAATGAGAATCAAGACCACTCTTTAATCTCATCCGTCGATTTTAAAAAAGAAAAAAGATATTTCTTGCATGCATTCAACAAAAATATTATTATTTTATTACTTTAAGGGTTTTGGGTTTATTTTGTGATTTTTATTTTTATTTTTTTTTTTTTTTATTCATTTTTTAATTTCTTAATTCATTTTAAAATGGATCATCGAACTAAGCCTTCGGAAACATCACCTAGGACCTAGGACTTAGGACTCATGAAGGGATTTAAAACATTTTTCGACCCTCAAGACACATCACATCATGACTTTTACAATTTACGTCTTAAGGGAGAAAAACCCCTTTAACATAAACCCTCACAAATCACCCAGTTCTGCGACACAACTATAATCTAGCAGATCAACATACTAGGATTCTCCTAAAATTCCAATGACAAAATCTATCCCGGCTTTGGGGTCAGGTTTGAAGGAAAACTCTGCCGATCCGTGGATCGGTGAGACGAAAAACCTTCCAGGACATAGAGTACCACTAGAAAATTAGGTCCACCTAGGCAATTCACATACACGACTCATATCTGCTAAGATTATTTACAATTAATACATGCAGACTGGGTTTACAATTAGATTGATCAAGCTGC
>APFE031629957.1:6310-24629 GCA_000404065.3 Pinus taeda | reverse complement strand
ACAAGATGCAATCCTAAGAACTGATCTAGTTCAACATAAAAGAGCTAAGTGGCATGACAGATATATTAAAGAGAGAAAGTTTCAAAAAGGAGATTGGGCCTTACTGTTTGATTCCAAGTTTAAAGACTTCAAAGGAAAGTTTCAGACTCATTGGCTTGGGCCATATGAGATTGATAAAGTCTTTGACAATGGAGCAGTAAGAATCAAGACCATTAATGAATTTCAGACTCCTCTTATTGTGAATGGCCACCGATTGAAAGTTTATCATAAGCCACTTTCCAGAGAAGAGTTTGTTAAAATATTCCAAGAGAATTCTGCAATAAGGCTGGTGGAGAAGAATCCTTCTCCCCCATCAGCCTAATCTTGGTTTCTTGTAGTTTTTGAAAAAAAAAATAAAAATGTATAAGCCTGAAAACCAATGATGGATTGGCAGTGTTATACAGAAAATATGGCGTGAAAATCAGGAACACCTGACACTCTATATTTTCCAAAAAAAATCTCTCCTCTCATGTTCTTTCCATCTTCACTCCATCTCACTCACTCATTCCATTTCATCCCATTTCCATTTCATTCTTATCATCATTCTCACTCCATTTTCACTCCATTTTCATTCCATTCCATTTCATCAATAAAAGTCCCCCTTCAGGACTGTTTTCATTCAGTTGTTTTCCTCTAAACTATCTTTGTGTAGATTAGGGAGTGTTGTTTTAGTTTCCGCAGCTGGCCACCGTTTCCGCAGCTAGAAATGATTTCCGCAGCCAGCATCAGTCTGTTTTCAAAATACAATCAACTTTTAGTGCCAAAATCATGAAATGCAGGTGTACGTGAGCTAAAGACTTGGGGCATCTTCAAAATATCAAAAAAGAGCAACTGGTTAGAAACCTTGAGCAAAGAATGACAAGTGTCCAAATGTATGATCAAAAATCTCTATCAAACAACACTTCAAGTCATCATTATGTATAGTTATTAACCCATAACCGGTTCTTCTATGTGGAATGATTTAATATATTCACCCACTACCATTCTTATTACGCAATACCATTCCATACACCTCACATTCATTTTTCCTAACGGTCTTATGATTACTCCGAGTTCAAACTCAAAAATGACTACACTTCTATTTATGACCCGTACTCCTAAGACGTAACCTATTGTATTACGGCTCTTCCCAGCCATAATTTCCGCAGCCTTCGGTTGAGACGTGTAAATCTCACACACAGTCATCTGACTTGGGAGAATCCTGCCGTTACTCCACTCATATCATAATCCCCGCATATACTCATGCTTCATTTTATGAACTCGGTCATGGTCACCACTGCTCACCCACTGTTCTTCCTGTGATTCGGGCACTTCTCTGTTTCCGACTGCAGTCACTACAGTTTGATTGCAGCCACTACAGTCATCTTAAACCCCAATTGCAGTCACTACAGTCTCTCCTAAAAACCCTGTGACAGAGCCATTCTTCCTTAACCCTCATACGTAGAAAAACCCTCAGTGAATTTAAAGCTGAGGATGGGAAAATTGTTGAGAGCCGAGCTGGAAGGATCAAAATACTTGGAGGGTTATCCCCAAGTTAAGGAGTTATTAAAGAAAGCCAAATGACTCCGATTTATTCAGAAATTCAAAGGGTATAACAAGGAAGTGACCAAAACCTTTGCAAGGTCCTTTAATGGACAAACAGTGGAGGTTGGAGACTTAAAGTTTGCAGCGACCGAGGCCACAATAGCAGCAGCTACGGGCCTACCTCAAGAAGGAGAAAGATGGTTCAAAAATAGAAGCGTGGATGATCAAATCTGGAGAACCATGCTACGAAATCAAGGTATGGATACCACTGTATTCACCAGAGGCATCCCTGTGCATGTATTAAAAGAAGAATGGTCTGGTCTATTGTTGTTCATACAGAAATTTATCACATGTGAGGGTCGTTTTGGCTCTATGTACATGTATCATGTGAGGTTAATGATGAATTTTATAGATGGTCACATTCTTAATTTGCCGCATTTTCTGCTAGCAAGTTTGAAGAAGATGAGTGTTACGGTTCAAAATCATGTAGGTAACATTGAGTCACATCTTTACCATCATGGGCTCATAAGAATTCTGATTGAGGATCAGTTAAAGAAAACTAAGGATACTTGGGAACAATTTTTAACAAGAAACTACTTCCAAGAGCCATCTGAGGCCTCTGGAAGTAGTCCACCAAAAATCCCAAGGAAAAGTAGGAGGAGGGAGAAAAATGTTACAGCCCAAGATTCCCCTACAAAAGAAATTGAAGAAATTGTCCAAAAAGAGGAAGAAGACCAGCCCAAGAATAAGAAACAAAAGAAAGAAAAGGGCGAAATAACCACTCAAGAGGTCTCTCCATCCCCTGAGAAATCCTTAGAAGAAGATTACCAGCCTCTGTCAGAAAGGCTAGTAGATCTTAAAGCTGCTGCCATGGCCAAGAAATAGCAGAAAGGAAAACAGAGTGCAGAAAAGACAAGTATGAGTTCATCCTTGAGAAGGAGCTCTCGGCTAAAAGGGAAATGGAAGAAAACCAAGAGAGATCAGTCCCACTTTATTGATTTAAGTGAAGAAGTACTTGAGAAATCTCCAGAACAGCCAAACCTCGAATCAAGTCCTCCACGTGAGGAAAGTCCTTTTCGGCCAGAAAGAGAGAGCAGTCCTCCTCCACCAGATTTTGAGTTTAGACAGAGGAAGTCACCTGAGGTAGATCCTAATCAGCAAGAGGTATATAATTACCTGGAATCCTTAGAACAATCTGCTGCAGGACCAAGTACCTTTCTGCCACTTGATGCACAGGTTCAATCTCTGAAACAAGAAGTATTTGAGCTAGAAGTCCTAAATAGACACATAATACAAGAAAATGAAGCACTTAAAGAGCAGGGCAAGGTAGACAAAATGGTCCATGATAATACCATGCTTCATTTAGGACTGTGGCAGAAGAAAAATAGAAGACTGAAGAAGAAATGCAAAAAGTTAAGCAGAGCATTAATTAACCTCAAGTTCAAATGTCTGGTTAGAAAGCCAAGGATGATGATGATGATGGCATCAAAGAAGAAGAAAAGAGGACTAGATGTCCTTGCAGAAGCCTCAGAGCATATGGATTAAGGGGAAATAACTCAATTTTGGTTTCATGAGGACATGCAACACCTTCACAGTGGGGGTATGTTGAGCCTCAGCCTTGCACCTTCCTATACACCCTCTCAGCCTTCTTTCTCCACTCACTTCATTCACCCAGTTGTTAAATCATTGCATTATAGTCTAAAAAGGACTTTTTATATGGTTTTCTGACTATGCTTATGACTGTTGTTTGGTTTAGGTTTTTTGTTCATGCAACTGTGGAAACTTGTCATTTTCTGCAGCCAGCACAGGTTTCCGCAGCCAGCACAGGATTCCGCAACTATTTTATTAAAAGCTGTGCTACAGGTGTCCTATGAAGAAACGAGCTACATGGGCAAGCTCTAGGTGGCGGATACATGGAACGTGTCCCTTCAAATCAGCCAAATCATCCATGGAAGGTCACGGTCAATGAAAGTCAAATACAAAGCCAACCAAAGAGTTTAGTGGTGGCACGTCTCTGTTTTGAGCACGTGAATGTTACGTGGCACAGTCCTCAGCTCACGAAGACACCAGCACACCTGGAGATCATTCCCGAGACCCGAATCCAACAGTTACCACTCCGTAGATTTAAGAGACATGATGACAGTTACACTAGATCTCGGCTGAAGGGATCTACGTGTATTTAGCAACGCAGTTAATAGCGTAGGAGTTTGTTAATTAGCTTTAGCATTTTGGCATTATAAATAACGCGTCGATGGACGCTGTAAAGAAGCTTTTTGCATGAGAATTCTGAATTGTTTATGTGAATTCCGAACTACTAGTTATCACCCCACTGTTTTTACATATGTTGCTATTTTAATACATGAGAAGACTTTTCTGAGTTCATTCGTGTGACTATTCGTTGACTGGCTGAAGTGGCAGAGGGCCCCTGCACGCTGAAGCCTTGTAAAGTTTCCATTTAGTTTTATTATGTTTTTGTTCTTTTATCATTAGCTTGTACATAATATACTGTTTGATGTTTCTAATGTTTATATTTTCACCCCTGTTTTCTTAGAGTTGTCAACTCATCAGTACTTTTCTGCAGGTTTTCTTAGGTAGCCCGGGCAATTTTTCATCTTTTTGATAACTATTGGCATATGAGATCATCTTGACCTTCCTGCTAACTTTCATTTTCTGAAGTTTGATTTCAGCATTGTCTTTTCCAAGTTGTAATTTGCTTATTTATTTTTCTGTTATTTAGATATCATACTTCTCATCAGTTATGGTTTCTTTCTATAGTCAAGTGACTCTATTAGCAAGAAATCATAATATTACTAACTGTAGTGTGATTTAGATATCATATTGCTTAAACTTGTTCATGGTTGCTTTCCACAAGGTAGATTAAGGTGAATGGTAAAGGACTTGAAGAGTTCAAGTAGTGTGATTAGTTTCTTTTATGCAATTTAATTTCTTGTCATTTAGATATCATATTGCTTGACTTGTTCATGATTACTTTCCACAAGGTAGATTGAGCTGAAGGGTAAAGGATTTGAAGAGTTCAAGTAGTGTGATTAGTTTCTTTTATGCCATTTACTTTCTTGCCATTTAGATATCATATTGCTTGACTTGTTCATGATTACTTCCCACAAGGTAGATTGAGCTGAAGGGTAAAGGATCTGAAGAGTTTAAGTAGTGTGAATTAGTTGGTTTGCTTTTAGTTTGAGTTGCTTTTAGCTTTTACTTTCTTTTCATTTCAACAGCAAGGATACTGGGCCATTGTCATTAGTTCACTATTTGATGCATTTATTTCCTCTTAAGAATTGATTTCAGTTTAGTTGTTTTAAAGCTTTCTTTTGAGCACTTTCAAGTTTGAGAAAATCACTGTAGAAACCATCACCATTTACACTCCATACTTCACCTTCATCCTCGCCATCACACATTAGGGAAAGATAAATCCAAAAACAAACTAAAAAACTCAAAAACTACAAAAGAATAAGGAAATGGTTATCTAGTACATATAGTACACTTCACTTCGTCAGGTTACGAACCCCAGGTTGACATTTTAAATAGAAATTTAGATCACACTAAATTGACCAAACAAGTTCTTGGTGATCTTCTCATGCCGCTTATATGGCCAAGAGAGTATAAAAATATTCCTGCAGAGTTGGGTGATTGTGTTGGGTCAGCTAGCAAACAAAGGAAGACCTTTCAATTGGTCTGACAATTTGGCTCTCCAGCTGAAGGGGAAAGTAGCAAATATTTTGCATCCACCCAAGGGTCAGCAAGTGAAGCTCTTCATGTCTTCCTGCTTCTTGGATGCAATATGTTCCTATGAGTAGTTCCCTGGCTTGAGTTGGGCATAGACACCTTCAGAAACCTCTATCCATATCTATTGCAGGTTGTTCCCTAAGTGCATCTTCCATGGAGTTATATTATAGCTTTCATACCACTTCATCACCTCGGTGTACAAGATGATCTTTAAGTAGGATCCGCCTTGCATGTCACAAGCAGCGATAGAGGCATTGGTTAACATAACATAATGGTATGCCTCACCCCTTGGTAGCTTCATCCTGAAGTACAGTGTGGAGAAGGCTTCGCATGTGTCACTGAAGATTTCCATGGACAAGTTGGTCATGCAAGAGGTTGCATACCATTTCTCGACAGGGTTATCAGCAAGACTACATAGGAAAAATAAGGAACTTGGCCCGCTCTTCCTTTGTGAATCGATTTGTATGAGATCCAAAGTCTCAAGCATGTTGAGGCCGAGACAGAGTAATTCAAGAGATTCATCTTCAACACCAAAAGTTTCAATCCATATTGTTATTGTGTTTTCTTCTCAAATGTGTCAAAAGAACCACTTTAGGTTGTGGATGAAAAACAACCCTAACAATGAAAATGGATGCTAAAAATTGTAGATCTGCAGTAAATGATAGAAACAAAACCTACCAAAACCCTGATCTATGCCATAATCATAGTTAAACAGCAAAATGGAATAGTAAAATAAGTGCAAGTAACTCCAATAATCCAATGGAAACCAGATATATAAAGAATATATTTTATTAAACAACAAATGTGAAGGGAACAAATAATGTTACTAGTCCCCCTCTATGAGATACGTTCTTGGCTATCCTCAAATGTCCTCATTTTCTATAGAGTCTCTCTCCTCTATAATATGTAAAACCCAGCAAACAAAATGTTTGAGCTCAATGAGAACTCAAATGGAAAAAAAATGGTTTGCGACAATGATAATAATCAGGGTTACAACAGTGAGTGCAACAATGAAAATAATCAAAAGTGAATAATGAATGGAAAACTCTTCTATTTATAGCAAAATATTAGGTTATCCTTGAATAATGATCAATAATAAAATATTATTAACCCCATTCTAGAAATAACCATTTGGAATATTTTAGCATATCTGTTTAGAGGGAAAAAGTATTTAAACTTTTATTTAGAAACAATGAATAAATAAATGGTTTATTTGTCATCTCGAGAAATATGTTTAAGGAATAATAAACAAATAATGATTTATTTAATTATTCCTAAGGGATTTGGTCAAACTTGATAAGGAATAATAACTAATTAGTGATTAATTAATTATTCCTAGAGAAAAATAAGATAATTAATTATTTATCTATTTATTTCTCATAAGTGGGTCAAATATGACAAGGAATATTAATGGTTTAATTAACTATTCTTAGAAGATAATTAAACAAATAGTAATTTATTTATTTTTCATGGTTTTAATTTGACTTTATAAATTTGTTTTATTAAGTAATTTCTCACAGTGAAAGCAATTTTACTACGGTAAAATTGGCCATACATGGTGTACTTCGATCCTTCTAGTAAATTATGACTAGATTATCGTTTTTTTGTGATAACAGATCGCCCCCAACATACGAGTGTTAGGAGAAAAAATTATGAACGAAGAACGTTGTAAGGACATGATCACTAGACAACAAAGTGGAGAGAGAGAGAGAGAGAGAGAGAGAGACCAATAGAGCTGAAGTGAAAGAGGATAGTGACAGAGGGGGCGAGACTAATGCAAGTCTCTTTTTTGTTGTGGTACTGAATCTCAGTGAGGCGGGGGAGGCATACCTATACCCATCGAGATAACTTAGTACAAAATAATGATGCACTTAGAAACATGAAACTGAACAATAAAATATATGGTGAATGGTACATGACATGCTGGCATAACTAAGCCAGAAAATAATACAATGTGTCCCATATTGTTAGGTCCCTATAATACTAGTGATTACCCCATTACTATTGTAGTTGTATCCCTTATTCATATTGTTGTGCCCCTATTGTCCCCATATTGTTATTACTGTGCCCCATAGAATCCCTCTATTGTTATTTTTGTGGCTTTATATTATTATTGTTAGGTTAGCTGGGTTATATTGTGACTCCTTAGACTCCTATATATAGAAAGGAGGTTTTGTCATTTGTATCATCCAAGAATTGTTCATTTATGTAATGTAAAGGAGGTTGCCCCCTCGAAGAGGCTGAATTCTAAGGCGTTGATCTATCTTTTCTATCTTTTCTTGAGCTGGTTTCATAACAACGACATTCACAGGAAAAAGATTTTTGGTTATACTAAGAATAAATAAAACAATCTTGATTAGGCATATGCCTATGCTTACAATTCAAATAGGAAAAGTCATATTCTCTTCATGTTATGTTCATTAGTATATGTGAATATGATTAATAAGAAATATGCCAAGAATATAATATTATTTCCCTATTACTTCATTGAATCATGAACCTTTAAGTATGGCAGCACCATATAATAATCCGTTTATGGTAGGATAAGATTTTGTTCACTTGCCTCTTTGAAGGGAGAACCTCCTAACAAGCTAATGATCTAATGCAATCATAATACTTTGTATTTGATAAGGAAGAATACATATTTATTTACAATTATCTACCAAACCTTGACCCTAACCATTGTTGGACACCACAACAATGAATATGTCATATTAGATTTTTTGGGATGATAACTATTTAATGGGCCTTATATAATAATAACTGAGATGGTGGACCTAATGAGTGTCACATTAAATGGACACCATAACTATGATATTATTAATTCTAATGGTCCCTTCAACTCCCATTACATCAAAAGGAGGGTTCTTGTCACTCCATCCCCATTTGAGAAATTTTTCCCTCAATATTTGAGAGATACATGCATGAGTTAGGGTCCCACATATGAGTTCTATCCTTGTATGTCAAGAATAAATTAATCAGAGAAATGCATCCATAAGCATAGGTCCCATGTACTAGTTTTTCCTTTGCTGAAAATTAGGGAGTTGAAGAAGTGTGTTCATATGTGAATTAGATCCCATGTATGAGTATGCATGTTGTTACCCTATTGGGCCTCTATTTTTTCACCATTTATGGTTGTTAACATATCCTTTTTCTCATATAAACCTTCATTATCTTGACCAAATTTAACATTTCTTTCACCTTTTCCATGAATATGCAGGACAAAGACATTCAAGAGCATCTAAGGTACAAAGGGTCAATGATATTAAGAATGTATTGTATTGATAGCCTAGATAAATATCAAAAATTTATTTTATCTCATATGTAGCTAGTTGTTACAAGAAGTCTAGGTTCTTGTAATAATTGATGGATTTTATAGTAGCGGAACATGGAGAGAAAATATAACAGTTGGAGAATGTTCTAGATGTTGAATGGTGCTTCAACACCTTCCTGGTTGCAAGAAGATCAAGTGTGGCGCATCAAGGAAATTCAGTTAAACTTCTAATCAACAAAGAGTGATAATGTATTAGAATTTGCAGTTAAACATGCAAGAGGATATCAAAACCTCAGATTTAGCAACATTTCAATGATTTCATGCACTAGCATGTCATGAAGCTAGTTCATGAAATCACTAAGATATATTAGCAAGAAGAGATTGAATGAGAATTGTTAATGACATCAACATTGGAGGCTATGTTAGAAAAATAACACCAATCCATAGACCTTGTTTGATGAAAAATAAAAAAAAAATCGTCTAAGAAAATTCCACCCAACTAAGAAAATATTATGGAAACCCAAATCAAGGGAAATCACACTTTCATCAAAATATGATTAATGTAATCTTAAATATATAAATATGGTGTGTATAGATAGAGAAGGATGTCGATGTAATTCCAAATATGTATTTTGGTCATTAATAGAGTTTTCATTTAATAAAAGAAATGGATCAACCAAATCTTAGTGCTAAATTGATCCATTTAATCTGTGAGTGTTTTTCTTAGCAGTAATACCTTGAAGGAGCTAGCCCCCCTACTTTAAGGATCCTTGCTATATGTGTATTATTAATTTTGCTGTACACATATTTATAAATCTAGATTTTAGATTCCTGATTAATTTCTTTAAAGTGAACAAATTTTCTTTAAAGACAAGTTAATTATGGCATTTATTAATTCTTAGAGTGATTTGAAATTTATGAGCAATACACCTACTTTTATTGCAAGAATGTATGATCTTGTAATCAAATAAAAAAAATGCAATTTGCACTTCTACAATTATAAAATTATAGTAGATAATAACTTAGAAAGTAGTTATCTCTATATAAGTTATGTTTAACACTCAATATAGATTTACTTAAGAAAAACCATTCAAGAGTTTTTTACTAAAGAGATTTTTTTTTTTTTTTTTTTTTTTAAATTCTAAGTTACTAGGTCCATTCTATTACTTCATCAAAACTTCATTACAAACATGCCTTCAATTTTGTTAGAAAAAATACCTTTTTGACAACAGTCACTAAAACTATTAGAGGTAATACCAAGACCATAACAAAATTGATACTGAAATCACTTTGAGAATCCTACATTAAGATGGGAAACCAAGATTTAACATGCACTAAGACAAAAATCAACTTGCCTATTAGGGGAAATCAATCCTTAATCATTTTGGCAGTGAGTTCCATGTAAAACTAAGATATTGGAGTAAAAGTTGAGAAGGAAAACTAAAATATTAATAATGAAACTAGAAGGTTAGAGTGCTCTAGGGTGATTGACCCCATCAGAGAGGGAAATGGGATCCTCCTTGGAGGTTCTTCATTTTACACCTATACCTCCCCACTCTGCTTCTTCACTAACTAGGAGACAAGGCTTATTAAGAACTTGTTGTGCCACTTGAGAGCATCCATCATATTGAAAAGACATCGTTGCTCCTCTTCTTGTAGTGATAGATCTTGTGCATAAAATCTCTTAGTGTGCTAATATAATTTCGTGTGAGATGGAATTTTGTGTTCTGAATGCTTGATGTTTCTGGATCCTTAAAAACCTCCACAATGTCCCTTTCCATTTGGACCATTAATTTCATCTTCCTTGCTACCCTAGTACCCTTCTTAAACTCTTGGACATAGTGGTGTTGCTTTAGGGAAGTTGAGATATGATGCATGATGGAAATAACTATTTTGTCCCTCTTTGCCTCAGAACTATGGAGGGATACTGACATTTCTTCCTTCCTTTTATTCCATTGACTCAGCAGATTACCCTTTGCAACCATTATGCTGACAATAGATTAGGCAGATGACACCCCAGAGAATGAAAGAGCATGCTAAGCATACTTATGAACCAGAATGCATAGCACAAATAATTAATGGGGAGATAACCATAAAATGTATCATCCTCAATTATTATAGGCACTAAGATCCACAGCTTCATTTCTACGGTGGGCATGTCCCCTCACATGCCCAACTTAAACCTTCCATATTTCCTCATCAAGATCCTAAAAATTATTGTTGTTTCAACCCTATAATATCCCTCAAAATGATGAATCCATCTATGCTACCCTCACCTTGGAATGAATGTGGAAGGTTAGTGCAAGGGTTGGCTTTTGCCAACCACAACAAAATGTGATCATAACTTTGATGGTTCTTAGGAGAGGCTCCATGTGGCCTAATGCCAATGCCTCTCTCCCCCACCCCGCTCACATTGCACCCTACGTCGGGTCGTATTTTTAATAGAGTTACTTGAATTAGTAAACTTTGTAAAGGCACTAAGTATGCACAAATTCTGTTAGCACTTCATAAATATATAAAACTCATGTTGACATATAAATATAACAAAATTATGTTAACTATTTCATTCATTTTGTTGTACAATTACATTCAAAATTTTCTACAATTAAAATAGTTGTATAAAACAAGGTTTTTGTCTTTAAGTCATACAAATATAAATTTCAAAGTTCCATATCTTTTGCATAAAATACAAAAGCAACAATTTTTACGTAATTTGCATAATTTGTTGCATTCTTCAAAATATGGTTAGAATTTATGAATAGACTTGAGGATACTATAGGTAGATTGATTAGGGGGGTAAGAAGAGAAAATTTAATCACTCCCACTACCCCAACTCACGGTGTAGTAAGAACCACTTTATTAGAAGGTAGAAAAACAAAAGGAGAATAAATAGGAAAAGTTCCAGCAAGACTAAATAGAGGAAAATCCATAGGGGGAAGCTCAAAAGGAAGAAGAAACAACAAATGAAAAATGGAAGTTGAAATTCAAACTTCTACAAATCATCCTCCACTGGAACTAGTATTTGGTGAACAAGATATTGAAACACCTATACTAGTTGAAAAAGAAGAACACGAAGCTGAAATAAATCCAAATGAAGAACCTAAATCCCCTCCAATATTTCCTCAATACTCATTTCTTTTGGGAACATAAAATATAAAAGAACAGGCAACATCAAATTTGGAAGAGGAAACAACATGTGGTTTCCTATTAAAAATCCAATAATGGTGAAAATGAAGAATATTCCTTTCTCAACATAATGAAATTTTCACAATATGGTTTCTAAATATCCTAACGCATTTCTTTCCGAATTTGATATTATGTTACAACTATGATTATTGTGACAATGCACATAAACTCTAGTTATTTCTAGCTATTCTTAAAGATGCTACCTTAGATTGGTTTCTGGGACTAGGAGAAGATACTATTAATAGTTCAGATGAAACGTGTAAGAAATTTTTGAAAAAATATCAAGAGTTTCTAAGGCAAGGATTTGTGTGAGGAAATATTTAAAATGACACAAGAAGAAGAGGAAAATTTAGAGGACTATCTTGAAATATTTCTATATGTTTTTGAGTGATCTAAGCAAAGTAAATTAGATCATGATATTATTAGAACTATTTTCTTAAGAGGAGTTAGAGATGAATATTTAGATATGCTTAAATCACATGGGATTTGGAGAAGCATCTCATTTACCTTTTCCATAAATAGTTGAATTATGCAAAAGATATTCTTGAGGATGAACCAAATCAGGTAAGGGATCTAGATATATTACCTATAGAATCAGCAAATCAAAAAGTCAAGTATTAAAAATTAAATTAGGTAATTTACACAATAATTTCAAGATTGATATCCTTACCACTCTTAGCTCACAATTAGATGTATTAGAAAAAATAAAGAGAAAAAAAAGCTAGATGAAGAGGATGCAAATTTGTCAATTTTCTATCCTAAATGTAGAAATAAGCATTCACTAACCAAATGGCATTTGAATAATATTGAAATTTGTACTATATGTGTAGGGAAAGGGAAACACTCTATCAATAATTGTCCATCATTATCAGGATTAAAGGTAGTTTATCAAGAAGATAATGAGGCATCGAGGCAATTTTGTTACAAAAATACCATGGAAACCACGAGAATAAGTATTGTTTAAGAACCTTTGCATCAAAGTTGCTTGATATGTTAATCCAAAATATCCTCATAATGGGTATCCTCCTATGCCTTGGCAAACATCGACCATTAAGAAACTTAAAACCAACCTTGTTAATGAGGATGTAGAGCTTCTACTTATGTGTACATGACAACTCATTCCTTTCTCAACAATACCAATATCCACCATATTTACAAATCCTACATCCACAATACCACCCACAACCACAACAACCTTATCCTATTCAAGGCCAATAACAATTGCAATTGCCTACTAACCAACCACAATCACAACAATTTCAATTGCAAGCAACTTAGTTGTCTCTAATACCCACACAAATACTTACTCAACCCATTTCAAAACCCAATAACAAAGTAGATCATCCTGTTTACGTCTTAAAGTTACAAACCTTTCCAACCTATTTGTTAACCCATATGAATGTGCAAGATATCCATTTAAGGTTTGGAAAATTAGTTAATAAGGAATCTCCTATTATTGTCTAGGTAAATCCTCTCCGTGGACAAAGATGATCCCTCTAGCCCAATAAGTGGGTGTAGTAATCGAAGTGACAATCTAATAGACACTTTCCTAAGTTTCAATTGAAAATAGAAACGAAGAAGAAGGCCTACCTCATTCTAATGTTATCTCGATCTCCTCTATTGAAGGCCCTGAATTACTCGCGTCAAGGGCTCGTTCCTATTGCTCCTAGCATTTATGCATCTACACAAGAGATTAAGACACAACAAGGCATGCAAATACAAATAGAATATTCAAAAGCAACCTACTTAACTGATCAAGGAATCTTAATCTACATGATACATAAGCATACACATTTAGGGAAAATGAACCAACAATTGTTTATTAATAGAAATTAAGGGGAAACATACAACCAAGCCTTGGTGTTGATAGACTCTCCTTGAAGGAATATCCAAGTCCAAGCTAAGCTCTCCAAGCACTCCTCCTCCAGGCTAAATGAGTAGCAATAGGCACAATCTTAACATAAGGGTACAAATAGGCATAGACCAACCAGCCTTCAACCTGACCAACCAACCCTTTGGGAATGGGAGAGGATGAATATATAGGCTGGGAAAGGGAGTTAGGATATCTCCAAAGATAGGATTAGGCCCTCATCTCAAGGAGGTAGCTCATAGGGATAAGACCAATAGACTAAATTGGGAGAATTCGACCTTATCTATACCAAACAACCTCTAGCTCACCGCTTTAGAAGCTTCTAGATCATGAAGCTTCTCATCCTTTTTGGGAAAATTACATTTTTTGGGATCATCGAAGGTATATGAGAAAATAGAGCGATGCCATTGAGGGTCTATTAGAGTGCAATGTGTGACCATCATGGCTTTTAGCCTCATAAGAGCGATGATTTTCAAATTAGGGTTTAAGAGCTATTTCTTTCAGGGGAAGCTCAAGGCATTTTCCAATCAATGTCTTAGGAAGGCTCTGAACTTCATATATGAATGAGTACACTGCATTATGGTCATGTTTCAGGCACTTCGGGGTATGTCATAGGGAAGTGCAGGAGGTGTGACAAAATATTGTGTAACAGATGCCCTCTAAAGCATGAAGGAAGAGCAAGGAGTGATGGTTGAGATGCTTTACGAGCTTTTGCAAGGATGAGGACGATCACTGTCAGGAGAATTGCAAATCAAGGATGCATGTACATATACATATATGATGTCAAAACATGAATTCACAGTATGAACGCAGCCATCCGGATAATAAGGACTTATGAAAAGATCCATGGCATGGGCACGACTATCCAATACAAAAGGATCATCTGTAATCTAAGATCTAAGGCATGGACACAACCATCCAATATAGAAATATCATCATAAATGTAAAGTCCCATGGTATGGTCATAACCACCTGTATAGAAGAAACATGTGTAGAATCATGAACAATACATAACTCCACGCAGCCTGAGTTATATAAGACAAAACTCAGGGTTTTGCGCTCCATCCCAATCCGATCAAGGTACGAATTCTAACATGAGAATGAACATGTCGTATTCAAACATGCTATAAAACCACCTGATTATCGGCCATTGATATGGACCGTTAACAGGCATGAGAGGAACCACCCATAATGACAATGGCTCTCAAGGTATGACAGTACAATCCGTGAATGTGATAACAAAGCTGAAGTAGAACAACCACATAATCACCTGATCAAAGGCCAATAGTGAACACTTGTCATCAGATGTGAAGAAATTTACATTTAGGAATGCAAGCTCTAAGGTACTGAAAGGGAGTTTCTAAGTCATCTTCCTAGCTAATGAGATGAAGTCAATAGGAAGTGACCCGTCGAAGGAAAGTCATAATGAATCCCCATCATCGACATGAAACAAGGAATAGAGTGGAATGAAATGAGTAGGATCCAAGACTGTAGCAAAGAATCAGACAATGTACACTACAGATAGGACTTCTCTTGAACATATTGGCGACACGACTTCAAAGTGTGGAAGCATTTGACTCAACATAGGACCAAGGGTCATAATGACGAAGTGGAATAATCAAATGAGAGGCAGAATGGATTACCCAAACCCAGAAGGACAAGTGACTAAGTGAGGATGTCCCAAACCCAACACAAGAAACAGATGAGTGTCATGTTCAAGAGTGACATGCTGCCTATACAAGAGATGTTTCACTTTCACTTTTCCCCCGTTATTTCTAGTGATTACCTCTTTATTTTTACACAAGCTTGAAGAGGATACCATATGCTTGTCGTATAAGTTCACCCTTCAGATGAATCCATCCTAGTAAGTTTTATGAGTCCTAGGAAGGAGAAACTCGGGCTCGTCATGGTGACAAGTCTTTCATTGTAAAATTTTAACGAGTCTGTCGTAAGAATAGCTCGGTATCTTTTTCATATTTAGAGAGTTTGAAACAGAGATGAAAAAGAAAACTCCAGCAGGTCCCTTTTCGTAATTTGTCTCTTGAACCCAAAAAGGTAGAAAAAAATATTTGAGAGAACCTCTTGACCATGTTGATCAAGGTGTACCTTTTTCATAAATAGTCAACCTTGGCCCAAAAAAGGGGTAAACGTATATTGAGACAATGTCAATTCATTTACTTTTACGAGTTCGAAACAACAAGTAATTGATAATCTTTTCCTGTTTTTGGAGTTTGAAAAGAGCTAAAACGGGACTCTACCTAGAGGAACGAGTGGTACAAAAGGATAGCAACTGGTTCCGGTAATGATTGAACTGCTCAAAACATGTAATGGTCAAGAGGCTGGCTAATAAGACCACTCATCATAGACGTTCCTCGAGCAAGGGTAAAACAACCAAGTGAAAGTGAATGATCGGCCAAAGAGACGACGACGATGGAATACAACAACCAAGGCTCATCTATTAAAAACCGGCTGATAAAAATGGCAATCACGAGATGTAAAGGGGGAATGGTTTCATTTTTACACAAGCTTGAAACATCAGAAACTATGCTTAGATTTTGTTTCATTTTTACACAAGCTTTAAATGGAAACAAACTATGCTTGGGTTTGGTTTCATTTTTACACAAGCTTGAAATAGAAACAAACTATGCTTGGGTTTGGTTTCATTTTTACACAAGCTTGAAACAGAAACAAACTATGCTTGAGATAAGTTTGCATGCCCCCAATGTAATGACCTAATTTGAGGTACATGCCCCCCAAGCTTCATTTCATTCAGATAAGTAGACTACAGGTTACCAACAGGTGGATGGAATGAAGGTTTACTTACGACATCAAGTGAAATACTCGCCTGGGATTTTACGAGATCTAATCAAAGAATCGAATTGGAAGGGGATTTGTTTCATTTTTTAATCAGTTTGACACAAGAAAATAACCATGCTCATGACATCTTGTTTCATTTTTTAATGAGCTTGACACAAGTAAAAGAACTATGCTCAGTGAGATCTATTTCATTTTTTAACGAGGTTGACATAGAAAAAGAACTATCCTCATATCCCTTGTTTCATTTTTTAAGGAGCTTGACACAAGACAAGGAAATATGCTCCAGATCCCTTGTTTCAGTTTTTAAGGAGCTTGACACAGGACATGGAACTCTGATCCATATCCCTTGTTTCATTTTTTAAGGAGCTTGACATAGGATAGGGAACTCTGCTCCATATCCATTGTTTCATTTTTTAAGGAGCTTGACACAAGACAAGGAACTCTGCTCCATCCATTGTTTCATTTTCTAAGGAGCTTGATAGAAGGCAAGGAAATCTGCTCCATATCCCTTGTTTCATTTTTTAAGGAGCTTGACACAAGACAAGGAACTTTGCTCCAAAACACCTTTATCACAACACAAAAGAGGCCATGGCTTCCAAGAGTTTCTCATTAGATGGGAGAACAACACTCTCGAAGGGATACATGTCCATGGATCTAAATGAAAGATCGGGCTCCAATGCCCCTAGTACATGATGTACTACATCACCTACTAGATCATCAGTAGATGCGGGCATGGAATAAGTGGCCAATAATTAAACTGTGGTGGGGGTGATATCGATTGCATATAAGAACCTTTTAGGGATGATAGTTGAGTGGGAGCGGATTCAGGACCAATGAGTGTAAGATGATCAATGATCACAATGCTTCCTTCATGTGGGAAACACATCACTCAAAAGAGGGAAGAGACAAGAGATCCCATGACATAAACATTGTCACAACCAAGAAGTAGATTAAAATATAAAGGGCCTTGGACAACCGTCATGTCTATATAGAAAGTCTTTCCTCCCAAAGTAAGAGGTAAATTAGGAAGGATCCATAACAATTGACTGGTTCCTATGTTAAAAGCTAACATATTCTGGGTGATGGGGACAAGATGAGGAGAAGCTAAAGCTTGCCAAGCAATTGAGGACAACATGCTAATAGATGCACCCTCGTCTATGACTGTGCTAGGTACGACCATATGGTAAGCTTGTATTGTAATCTAGAAAGGCACATAAGATGGAAGGAAATATCCTACCAATCGACTCCAATCAAAAGAAGTGACTGAAATAATTGAAGGTGGCGTCGTAGGAATGTGATATATTCCCTCTTTCTCTGTGGAAACAAGAGAGCTGCTCTCATGCACCTCGGGAACAGGAGGATTTCCTTCTAGTTCATTTGAAACTGAAGAAACCAGAAGAACCTGAGTGGTATGGGGTTCACTCTCTACCTGAAAAGTATGTTTAACTGAAGGTGGAGTCAAGTCTACTAGTTTCTCAACCAATGATTGGTCAAGAAAAAATTCACGAGACTCACTTTTAGAGAGGGCGGGGTTGACCAAAGATGAATTTTGATCAATCACTGGATCAACTAGTGAAGGATCAGGGGAAATCTTTCGATAACCAGCCGAAAGACGAGGTTGAGAAGATGTAAGGTTTTCCAATTCTTTGGAAGCTGTTTGGTCAATTCGGAGTGTCTTAAATTGCTGTATTAATTGTCAATCCGGGAGTCGTAAACTATTGAAGTGCGGCACACTATATGTGCAAGATAACCTATTTCTTATTTTTTTGTCATTTTTGAGTTTTTGTTTTGTTTTGGGTTTATTTCTGTTAATTCCCTAATGTGGATGGAAATTCTAAAAGACAAGTATGATATAAATGTTCAAG